>JALIZF010001676.1:375000-569506 GCA_029948255.1 Telmatactis stephensoni | reverse complement strand
CAACTCGTCAGAAAAAAAATCCAATTCATCGTTTAAATTAAGAAATCTAACTCATCAGAAGAAATCCAATTCGTCTTTGAATGAGAAATCAAATTTGTCTGAAAAATGCGGCAGAAGTTGCTAGTTAAGCCTGCAGTGGAAGTCGTTGATGGTCCCGACTGGACCAGTGCCGGAAACACATACCTAATCCTAGTCCTAGACCTATCCTAGACAAAAAAACAAAAAACAAAACAAAACAAAAAATTTAAAAAAATCCTAAAAGAAAATTATAGAAAAAACGAAGGGAAAAAAGAAAAAAAAATGATTAAAAGTGAATGGAAAATGTGTGTTGTAAGTCGTTAGTCGAACGAAAGGAGTTGGGATCACAGCTCATGTTCTGCCATCCACTCAAAAATAATGACAAAAGTCAAGTGCAAGACCTCATCTTTTGTCATGCATGTTGTAATTATTCTTATAACTACTGCCAATCAGCCGAAATTTTAATTCCTAATTCCTTATCTAAAGCTACCACTATATATGAAAAAGCTATGGTACTTGAACACTCGTCGTCGCAACCCAGTTTGGTTGTTCTTGGTAGACTTGGCTGAAACAGAAGGTGCAAATGCCATGGTATCACCATTTAATTTGTGACAACCATGTCATTTACGTTGGGTTAGGCCGGGCCAAAACAAATCTGATTAACACTAAATTTGGGTAGAGCTAATGTAGAGTACGACCATTACCGTCGGCACGCACAACAATGGAGGGCGGGGAGGGAGGTTTGGGGGAGGGGAGGGGAAGGCGGAAGGGGGAGAGTGGGGTAAATACAAAACGTAAAAGTAGTTGTGCGTATCGACCGACGTTGCAGCCTGACCGCGCTAACCTAAGACCTATGTCGCCAGAAATCTAAAGCGCCCTACGCGCGTTCTATGTAGACCGGTCAGTTAAACAACTATAATGGTCGAACTCTACATCTAAAGATTACGACACAGACTCAGACTACAAAGGAGGTCTCTCAATTTGAGAGTATATGGTCGATCAGGTCCAGTGGCTCCATCGGTGATCCAGCGTTGTCTTGTCGTAGGCCTAAGTATTTACTGAAAGCTAACCTAAGCAGTTCAATTGCACCCGGCCCGAAATGCCGATCCAAAGCTAATAGATCCGACCTAGTTTACATGGTGGTAGCTTTCTCTAATGCAACTCGCTTGGTCCATATGTATGAACTATGGATCCCTCCTAGTCCTAACTAATGCTAAGTGAAATTCCCATGCGTTTTGAGGGTACTAGATGAAATGGACACTTGCTCTTGTGACTACAGGCCAAAATGAGAATAAAAACAATGCCTCAGCAGCAACATACACAGACGGGTTTACAAAACACCTCCAACACAGCCTGCAGCCAACAGGCACCCGACATGACACGCCATATTTGCAACCAAACAGACGAGTGCAGGCCATGAGGGGCGTCTGATTTCGCAGGCACAAAACAACGCTTATACAAATATGAACATATAACAACACTGAACAAAAGCGATGATGACAATTTGATTCATCACAAGTAAAAAGAATCCATTTCCGAGTATTCTAATTCCTATCAATGAACAGGAATTATTAATTTTGCGAGTTGCTTCTGCATACACACACGTGCACACCCACACAAAACAACTAGAACCTCGAGGAATTTAACAAATACAGCCAATTCGAGGCTAAATGGAAAAAATATCCTAGGATTTGGTTTACTCGAGTTCTGTTGTCATACTAAACCCTGTGGTCTTCATCTGTCGGTGCAGCAGCTAGAAATAAAGAAGGAAAAACGATTAATTGATCAATAGTTGATTAAAACAAAAAATCATTATTTTGAAGAGATTATAATACTAAGAGAGCGAAACTCAGTATGTCTGCATTGTGCGATGTTCGTGGCGACTAAGGCTATTTTTAGTAATTACTTTGCCATCGCGCGCGCAAGGTTCTCAAACAGTAGAATTTGATGTCTAGGAGTCTTACGCGCGCGATGGCGAAATTACTAAAAATAGTCTTAGCCGCCACGAACATCGTACAGACATCAATACTGAGTTTCGCTCTCTTAGTAATATGGTCTCTTGTTATTTTTTTAACTTTGATGCCATTGCCCAGAGATTTCGTAGCATTGAGCAGGGAGATCCAATCAGGCAACTATAGAGAACTAGTGTACAAAAACACCCCAATTTTCGCATCAAACAAAATAGAAAATATTCCAATACTGCGGCTATTAATGACAGAGAAAATGGATTTACTTATATTGTGCGCTTGCGGTTTTCCAACTCACACTTGCACACTTTCTCAGGGGGTGTTTACATGGCACTAGGATCATCCTAGCAGGCGAATCACCCTACCTGCTATACATTTACTGCATTCTGTTCGTTTAGTAGGATGATCCTAATATTCTAAGTGAAGACACAAATGACACAAATTCCCATGCAAACAGAATGCAGTAAATGTATAGCAGGTAGGACGATTCGCCTGCTAGGATTATCCTAGTGCTAGATATAGGATGATCCTAGTGCCATGTAAACACCCGCTCAGTCAAAAACAAAACAGTAAATTTGATCCTAGATGGATTCCAAAAGAAACTTGTTTAAACTTAGAACCCCTATTCAGACTATATTTGCTAGATAGCTGATTTATTTTGAAGGAAACTTCGAATTTACTGCTAGTATTCTAGTTATCCAGCGGTTATATAGCGAAAGTTCTACGAGGGCCTTCATCGAAGTCTTGAAGTATACTGTAAGAGAGTTTGGAGGTAATAAACATTTTCTAGTAGCTAAAGAAACGCAAAATTGTACTCTCAACGCTCGAACTTGTAAAAAACGAGTAATATTCAGTACCGACTCAAAAGCACATGCAATGGTAGAAGCACCGAGACAGTTGCATTATAAAAACACTCTTTTCTCGCTTTGAAAAAACTTTCTTGATACAAAAAACATTTACTTGTGCAAGAATACCCTCACTGTGCTCTTTACATAAACAAGAAGACGGAATTCAGAAGGAAACCCCTAATAAAAATCTCAGAGATCTACTTACCTTCAGCTTTGCTGCTGTGTGAAGTCGAACTCTCTCGCATAGAAATAAGTACATGATACACATGATCAATCCATTGTTTTTCGACCAATCAAAATCAACAATTCCGTGTGGTGTTTAATAACCGCTTTCTGATTGGTCAAATAACTTGTGAATTCCGATTCTGTTCACGTTGCACTCATCCTTTGTTATTTTAATATAAGCCACTGAAATTGCTGTTAAAAATTATCATACTCGGAGCTACTCGGAAGGTTTACAAAAAGCAATCAAATGTGGCATATCGGAATTCACAAGTTCAGAAAAAAACTGGACAATGGAGATGCCTGACGACAAAAAGGTCAACCCCAAGAAGGGGATCTAAAAATTTACGTATTTTATAATTTATAACAATTTATGTTTTTATAGTGCAATTTTGATAATCTTTGAAAAACACACTCGTGCAAATTAATACATGTATATAGTATTCAAAGGACAGTTCTATAATTATACTACTACGTTGATTGTTATACTATGACTGACATTGGATAGTAGCATGTATTCTGTATACCTATTGCAAAAATGTTATACCGAAAGGGAGTGTACTAAGGGTTGGACCATTAAAAATCGTGGGAGGGGGTGACAATTCCCCCAAAAATATTTCCTGCACAGAAACGTTGTCCGAAAAAATCCTGCAAGGACCTTACAACCCCCCCCCCCCCCCCCCCCCCAAAAAAAAAAGAAAAAGAAAAAAGAAAAAAGAAACAAAAAATAAATAAATAAATAAACAAAAAATAAATAAATAAATAAATAAATAAATAAATAAATAAATAAATAAATAAATAAATAAATAAATAAATAAATAAATAAATGAATGAATGAATGAATGAATGAATGAATGAATGAATGAATAAATAAATAAATAAATAAATAAATAAATAAATAAAATAAAACAACTAAACTAAACTCAAAAATTATTCTTGCAGAAACACACAGGCAGAAAAAAAAAAACGTGCTTAAATTAAAATATTTTTACCTCACCTCCCACGATTTCTAATGGTCCACCCCTATGGCCTATATCACCCTATAGGTAGATGTAATCAGTAAACACTGTTCAGTTTCGATTTTGAGGGTAAAAGCAAGCTCATATGTACATTTTGTTGATATTAACCTGTTTAAAATTTACGACAATTCTACCCATACTCCTTTATGTTCTTTTAGTAAGAACATAAAAATACGAAGGCATGAGACTTTTGTCCGACAATTACCTTTCAATGATAAAAATGGGTGTTTATCGTTAACTAGTTACTCGGGATACTTTATTTTGCATCTTTTGACTGCAAAGATATCACAAAATCCAAAAGTTTGTTTAATAATTAAACTCTTTTATTTCCCTTAATAACGTTTAATTTATTAACATAATTAACATCAGTTACATAGGAATCCCAGAGGCGGATTTAGGATATCTTCAGGATGGGGTGCACGTGCCTTCTTCAGGAGGGGGCGCACCATCATATAAATTGAAACTGCCGAGAGGATATTTTGGAAAAATGTTGAGAAAAATGGACTCAAACTCGTCTCAGGAGGGGGTGCACACCCCCTGCACCCCTCCCCTAAATCCGCCCCTGAATCCCATGACTACTGATCAATACCACAAACTGATTATATCTTAAATGTCTTTACTACTTAATGTACTCTTAACTATGCTTGATAAAACGTGTCACAATTATATTTTGGTTATTTCTAGTAGTTACAGCATCGGTAACCGTCCATGCAGGTTCTCGGCCCAGTACACCTATCAGTACTCTTGACTTGGTTTTCTTTTATGCATGACCCCATACAAGGCAGATCGTTAAGCACTTGACTGAGATCTATACCAAGAAAAATTAAATTTTAAACAATAAGTAGGGTGAGTATTTTGAAATAAACCCTCTTTGGGGCTATCTTTTTAGAAATGAGAATCCATTGAATTTCTCAGTATTGCGCTTGTCACTGGAATTAACCGACTCTTATCACGCCGGAGTGAATTCAAAAAATATCAGATTTATCGAAAAATGGAATTTAAAATCGAATTCACCATACCAAAAATAGTAAAACTGCCAAGTTTCGACAATATTGTTCTTAAACAAATGGAGATATGAATTTTTGAAAGTCAGCATTTTTACACTGAAGAAATGTATGGAACTAACTCATCACATGCGTTATTAGCTTTGTTATCATGTTTAGCACGAACGTTTTCTTTCAAAAGTTCCTCATAAATATTTAACTTTAAAAATTCATCTTTGTTGACATTTTGCAATTTTACTATTTTTGACTCCACAAATTCGATTTTAAGTTCCGTTTTTCGATAAATTCGATATTTTTTAAATTCACTCCAGCGTGATTAGAGTCAATTAATTGATTCCAGCAGACTCCACTTTACCGTGCATCTGTACTCTAATAGATACACAGATGACGTCAGAATGTGGTGAAAACAAAAACGTACGCCAAAAGACGAAGTCAAATGGCATTATTACTGTTGTTCTCACCACATTTGACGTCTTCTGTGCATCTATTCTAGACTGACAGATTTAGACCGGAAAAATGAAGTCTATCGTTTTATATATTTATTTATGTTTTATATATGGCCAGTGCTCAGAATAGTATTAGAATAATCTACATTTTTGATGTCGCAACTAGTTTGAATTAGTCAAAAATGATACAAGCAGAGAAAACAAAAATAGGAGGTCACGGAAGATCACGTAGAAGAAAAATAAGCGGGTGCCGGTGATTTGAAACACGAGATCATGCTAAAAAAGAGAAGACATTCTCTACTAGAGTATAATCGTTAATAGAAATGTGTGTGCTGGGATTAGCTATGCTATGTATAAGCACGAATAATTAAACTGAAACTGAAACTGAAACTGAAACTGAAACTGAAACTGAAACTGAAACTGAAACTGGTAGTTGTACGATGACTGGACAAAAGCTGGTTGTTAACTAACTATGAAACTTTGCAATATATATTAGTTTTAAAAAAAATCTCAATAGTAAATATTATATATCAGGTTGTATGTAAAAAAATGTAAATGAAAACAAATTTGTAAGTGTCTATATATAGCAATTTTTTATTTCAGTGTGCAATAAATAAAAAAATTAATAAATAAATAAAAACCTCTGGAAGAGATGTAGACCACTTGGCAAAATGCAAAAGAAACACTCGGCAACGCCTTACTTTTCATCACATCATTCATGCGTGCTGAGCGATGTTCGAGGATTCTCTGATCAATCAGATACAGTTTACCCTTCTTGTTTTAAGAGATCTCTCCGATAAAATTACATTCTTAGATTAAATTTTGCATAGTTTAATTCCCTTTGGGGCGAAACCTTGAGAGGTCGAGACTTTAAAACCATTCGGGAGGTAGAAATGAGAGCAAGTACAACACCAATGATTATTCTTAAAGGCATTAAATGGTAAGAACTCAGGGAACAATCACATTCAGATTCCTAAAATAGTATAAAACGCTTGTAAATTCTAGAAAAAGCGTGCACAAACAGCTAGATTTAAATACACGTGCAACACTACCATGCATGAATCCTGGCTGCAATTTTCACGTTTTCAACGTTTGCAAAAGTTGGCAGTGTTTCCTCAGTTTTCAGTTCTAACTCATACCTTTGAGATGATCTCTTTGTTTTTTTCTTATTCTTCACTTTCTGCTGTAGAAAATATCAGTAGTACTGATAGACTATAGAAAATGACTGCTGTTTTTATGCCATTTGTCAGGCTTGTAATTGACATGATTGATGCAGTTACCATAGGATACTTTTCAGTGAGGGGCTATGTACTAATTAGACCTGAATAGCACTGATTTAACAATAGAAAACTAAAGAACTAGCGTAAAACATATAGATATTTTGTCGCAGATCTAATTATACCTAATACGTGCTCCTGTTGTGAAATGCAGCAGCACACCTTCACTGCACTATTATTGAAATTCTATTGTCATAAAACAGTATCTGACAACAAAAATTGAGCGGAATAATAGATGCTTTTCTTTTGTTTCAGCTCCTTGCTCCACTCCCCACGGATTCCCTATTGCTCACGAATTTCTAAAAGTATTGGTAAAGTAAAGATGTTTGTACATGCTTACCCATACATGGGCTTCAGCATCATATCACTTCTCAATACACAACAAAATTGCAAACTAAAGCTTTTCCAAGACATTTTGCAATCGGACCTTTTTACTGATGTCACGCAAAATTACTATTTTCAGTGCTTTTCATTAAAGCAAAAATTTATCTCCACAAATCGATATATCGTACCGAACTTAGTAAACCTGCAAAGTTTCATAACAATAATAATAGGTTGCAAAACTCTCGGAATACGAGAGCCAAAACTAGCAATTTTTTTTTTGTAAGTATCTGTAATTTTTTTTTGTAAGTATCGATTAACTGTAAAACGCAGTTACATACAAAACAGCTTTTTTGGTAATAATCGTGTCATAGTTTATTGCAATACTTAATACCTTTAGTAACTTTTTGATTTAAAAATGGAAAAAATTTAAAATTTAAAATTTAAAAAAGTAATTTTCGTTGGCCCGCATGTTTGATCCACTCTGTGGCGGGTAAATAAAACTATAATTTGTATATCTCAAATACATTAATTATCAAATATAACTTTGAATCATCAATTCGGATCATTTTGATAAGTTACACATGAGTAGCTCGTAACATATGAATTCCATTGGTGACGATTTGTATATTTACTAGAGAAGCTTTTGACAATTTGAACATTTTCTATCAATACTGAAAAAGCTCTCCGAACATTTTTGGAGCGGAGGCTAATTATACTGACCGCTGGCCTGCACCCTGATCGATACAGTGGCGCAGATGTGATAAGAACAAAAATTATAACTGATGACAAGCTCTCCGTGATATTTCATGCTGGACCACTGTATATATCTCAGTGAGCCGTCCTGTCAATACAAAAATATTTCATTCTCAAACTCTTGGCTCTCTAGGAGCTCCTGTGCCTTGTGTATGTATATTAATGGATGACATTTTTTGGGGGAGGGGGTAGGAAAACGGAGGATTGGCTAAAAAGTGCATTCTGCCTAAAATATCGTTACTGTACATCGTTTAACTTGTTGATTAAGAGACTCTTTATAGTCTAGTGGCTTAATTAGCGCCAAATTTTTTCGTGACAGAGTGGACAGAGGCACAAAACTTTGCATACTGTTTCTTTAGGATATGGGTATCAAATCTGGAATGGGTGCCCAAAAAAAAAACTTCGTGTTACTTCATAGCTGGTCATGCTATTTGACATGAGCAGTGAGTGGCAATGAGCGTTTATACCTTTTAAATAAAGATGGAACTAAACAAAAAAGGCAAATAGATTGGCCGATTGATGCTTCAGACGCATTTGGACGTTTTTGATTGGATGAGGACTTTTGACATGAGATAAACTTTTATCAAAGCCGACTATTTGTACATTTCCTTTTGCAAAGCATGTTGTTCATAGGTTGACATATTTTCTTCCTGAAAACTAAGAAATTCTAGCACGGGAAAGCGAAATGCCGCAGGACAATAGACATGCAGTAACCTAGTTTTCACGCACATTGTACATATATGCAGGGACAACACAAAGCTATTTCCTGTGGGCCCCATAGTTTAATAGGCCACACCACACACAAAGGGAATTCGTGTCCTACTCTTCTTGAAGAAGCCCAAAAGTGAGTATAGTTCTTACAAAGTTTCTGTGACAATCAAACTCCTTGGGAGCCCGATAATACAATAGGTTCACTTCTTGTACACGTGTTGACCCGGAGGGGCGCTTCCGAAACACGTGGTCGATAACTAGTACATGGGGCAAAACTGTTCTGGAATGATAATGAAATAAACTTTTGTACACTGAGTAATATTTGAGAGCGTACCGTTTCTGGAATGACTTTATTTCTTCTCAATAAAAAAAAGCCTAAAAAAGATATACCAATTGATTGTGAATCAAAAATAACGTCGAACTCATTCTAAGTCCGTGAAAGCGCGTCACTAACCTATCATGTGAAATGCAACTTTTCCTCACACTTCGATTAAATTTCAAAATTACGTGCTTAAAAAGTTGGGTGCCATGCATGTGATGTTTGAAAATTCGATGGAAATCAATGCGTGATAAACAGGGGATTTTTTTAAATTCCTCTCTCGAAAGCTCGGGAGAAGGATTTAAAAAATCCATCTGCTAGCAGGATCCAGGTGAACGGTGAACACGGCGTGCAAAGCATTATTGGACAAAATGACCGGCCCTGGTCCCCAGGTCCCTTGGTGAACAAGCAAAATATCAGAAAAATTATTTCTGAAAGCTTTTAATCACATAAATTAGAAAAGAGTTTGAAAAAAGTCTCCCTTTAATTTTTGACTGTTCCTGTCGCTTTGCCATCGTTTTATCAGCGATCAAAACTGTGTCACGCAATACCGTCACGATATGTTGAAGAAGCAAGAACTTATCATTCTGCGAAAATATTTCACTCCTAAAGTTAATGAGCGAATATATGTTTATGCATTTAAGAAAGATTTAGCCTAAAATAAGCAAATAAGCTGTTGGTATCGTCATTTTAACGCTCAGTGTTTTGGCTGCTATCTTTCTTATCAAACAATACGTGATTTTGAGAGTTGACCGAGGCGAGCGTGTTGATAGTGCGAGTCTCCCAAAGGAAATCGGTTTACAAACAGAATATCGTGCTTAACAGCTAGCACAGTAAATAAGGGCTATGATTTTAAAAATGAGTTTTTTCGATATGGAAGTATACTTGAAGGTTTTGGCGAGTCTACACCTGCATGAATTTGCTAATAACTTATATATTTATCAACTGAACGGAATAATTAAGTACAGTACACATTGCCAAATAAAAAGTTTATTATAAAAACTTACAAACATTTGTACAACAGTTACTTACACGTTAGACTCAGGAAGAAGACTAAATTTACAGTTGTTCACCACATATCTTGATGGAAAACAATTTATTATAAACTCCAGTTGCAAAACGGCGGATTCACATACTCGACCGTGAAGTAAGTAGCCTGGGGACGAGGGCCGTTCGCAAAAATGCTGAACGCGCTCTGATTGGTTGAAAATAAAATCTCCGTTCACCTGGATATCCCTAGATATGAAATATATCAATGGCTTCTTCTTTCCGTAGCCACGTCAAACATACGGCACGTTTTTCGTTGGAGTCGTCTCGAACTCGGACTACTTGTAGGATTCTATTATAGTATGGCTTCAATGATTGGATGGCTATCGGGCCGTGCGTCCAAATTAACTCAATGGACAACACACTGACACCATTTTTTTAAATTTTCTTGTGTTTCAGTTCTTGTCTTGTAATTTCACGTGTTACCTGTGGTAAACATAGTCTAGATCCGCTGTGTTACGGTCGTCAAATTAACCAGCAATTGCTCAAAATTACCCAGATGCCCTTTGCAAGCTAGCAAGTTTTGTTACACGCACAGGCTTCTTCGAAGCCCGAGTGAACGCTATTATAGCGTCTTGTTTAAGATTTTTAGTGATGTTTTAACAATCATCAAAGGAATTTTAAAGAATATCCAAAATTCTAGAAATTCATTACCAGAGTTTCTAACTTCCTACATGACAGTACAGTACTAGAATGATAGCTACAGAAGTCAACTTGTCTACAACATATCATTATTAACGAAGAATGGATTGATATGTTCAGCGTTTTGATTGGACAACGAATGATGTCTGATCGCTTTCAGACAAGTGTCCACTCCACAGAAGTTTCAGTTCCTCGTAGCATAGTGATTCTTCGGCAATTCAACTTCCATCGAAATGGAGAAATCCTGTTACCGTGGCAACTGAAGTCACGTGGTATGAGACCAAATTTTGCAGCCAGCTGATCCAAAGAAGGGATCAAAGTAGAGGTTTTCTTGGAATCTTCAGACATCAACGACGCACGTGCAAAACACGTGAATTCTTCAGTAAAGCCGATGTAGTCTCTAACACCAGCACTACTGGAAGATTCGGCGATATTCCTATTGCCAGTGTCTTGGAAAATCTTCTCTTGATAACCTGGCAAAAATCTGATCATAGGATAATCCTTTTCGAGGCAAGGAAAGTCAACAGTCCAGTTCTGAGTCTCTGTGACTATTGCAGCTGACTTGTTGGATGGGTTCAGCAAGGGCTTTAGTAGCGTTAGCATCCTCGGTAGAGAAATGTAGTCCCACAAGTTGGATGTAGTGATCCTGTCAAAAATCATTCCATCAGGAATGCATGGAGCTACTACATCTTTGCAGTGGCACAGGATAAAGGACATTTGGATTCGGTCACCCTGTAGATGCGCAGCACACCGTTTTAGAACGTCGGTGATGTATCTGTTGTACAACTCATTTACATCAGTTACTTCTGGGTAAGCCGCACTAGCGTCTTTATAATCCCAACCAAGAAATGGTATGCAATCAGATCCGATGTTATACTCAAATGGTCCAGTGTTTGCCGAGCGGAAGAACGGTGAGCCCGTCAAAGTGAAGTTGTTTCTTGTTGCTTTTTCTCTTTTCTTTCGAGACAAAAGTACACCATATTTGAACCAGTCTTCCATGGAACGCTTGTGTTGTTTTGGAATTTCCTCAAGAAGAATTCGTATTCCTAAGCTTGCTTCAGGATCATCTTCAAAGACTTGCTTTCGCTGATGAGAAAGATCTGTTTCTTCCTTGGCAAGACAAAGCCACGTTTTCCAGACAACCTGGAGTCTTCTGAACTGCTCGGCATGGTCTACTTTCATAACACCACTTGTAATTACTTCCAAGTTAGATATTTCAGCCAGGGCGTTAAGACAACCTACAACCAAGTCGTAATGTTCCTGCGACAGTTTCAATGAATACCAGATTTGGATAACAGCTTCGGCAGCCTCTTCGCCACCTGTTAGGCATGGAACAATAGTAAAATGTCAGTAAATAAAGCAAAGCCACTAGCAGCACCGACCAAAGCAAAGGACATGAAGGAGAGAGTAAAAATGAAGGCCTTTCTTCTCTTCTCCTTCTTTTCCTTAATCCCTCTTCTCCCCCTCTACCACTTTTCTCACTTTGAGTCACAGTAGGGTTGATCCGATTCACTGGCCAAAAGGCCGATTTGGTACTAATAGTACCAAATGATACTCAGCCTCTATTTATCAATTGTAGCTAGTATACAGTTTCCATTTTTGAAGAATGTTTTAAAAAAAGAGCAACACGTTTAATTTATTTCAAATAATTAATGTAAAAAAATATTGTTATAAATCCGGTTTTGGCTTTAGAGTTGGCATAGCCTACCGTGTAAAGTGTTACGCACTATTGAACACTAATTAGCATCTGATACTATGGGAATTTGTCCTCAAAGGCATTATAGCTCACAGGATTGGAATAAAAATTATGTTTTTATTTTGATCGGTCCTCTACTGGAAAATTTTACCCATAGCTAGCCTCGAAGGGTTCGAAGTAATTTTGATGAGAATTCAGCGAGTTTGTAGCAGTTTGAAAATAATAGTCGTTTCGGGTCAGTGATGATTTCCACTGATTTAAATTCAAAAATAAGACCAGATCACGCGAAGAATCCTGAGTTTTCAAGCTCCAAGAAACAGTTCTTGCATATTAATTCCATTTAAATTTGTCAGTATTTCGATGGCTAAATGTTCTAGTACAGAGTATTTTCGTTGGGAATCGACAGCTATATGTGGACTCCCGGTCTGACGCTTTCTTTTCTCTAAGGACTAATTACATCGAAATTACAAGACAGGAAAAATTCGATTTCGCCAGAGCCAGTATTTTCCTGCGAGCATGCGCAGTAAGAAAAATCGGCTCTGGGGACGAGATTGGTCGCGTACCAAAAGCAAATTCTCATTTACCTTTACACAGCATATAAACAAGCAACACGGTTCTTGCCAAAGTGCAAGCACAGATATCATTCAACACAAAGTTGACTTTGCCACGCTTTGATGTTGGCCGTAGTTTACTGATCGTCAGACATAGGTTTCGTGGATCACCCACACCACAGAGAAGAAGATTTAGATCCTCACTGTACTCAAAACCTTCATTCATTGAGAGATTAAGTAAATCTAGTGCTGGCGAATTGCCAAAGTAATAAAGTTTAGACATTCCAGCGCCATGTCTAAACCGTTTTAAATCCAACGCTGCTATCTTCGAAGCTAAATCTTTTACTAAAGTCGAGACTTCTTTGCACTCAGCTTTGTGAGCTGCCCAAGTTTTCTTCAAGCAATCTTGTCCACAAAACCAAGCCCCCATGCAGTTGCAACACATCATCATCTTTACGTTGGATTTCTTTCTACATCCACGACAAACATACCGCAAAGCCACGTCGTAACACTCAGCGCTGTGTCGAAATTCATCGGCATTAGAACACTTGTCAGTGCAATAATATGCTTCGTGACACTTTGCACACTTCTTTCCTTGGCTTGTCACTACATCGCATCGCCAACACTGATTTTTAGAAAGCATGTTGATTAAAAATTGACGAAGTGCTACAAATCTTTGCAATTCTTGGAAAAGCGCTGGAAATGATGTCATCGGTCAGCTTTGGGAATCTGTGGGGTGTCATCGAAACAGGCAGCCCAAATTGGCCATTTTATTTCGATTTGATTTGATTTGATTTGATTTGATTTGATTTGATTTGATTTGATTTGATTCGATCTGATTTGATTTGATTCATTTCATTTTATTTTATCAAAAAATCAATTTTTACTCTAAAACACAAAATCTTTTACGAGCTTTATTAATAATGAACAACAACGACATTTCCATATAAATCCAGACCAAAAAGAAACAAAACAACGCACACAAAAAAAGGGTAAAAAAAACACATTTTGCCCTAATCATGAGGTTCGAACTCGAACCGCTTGATTCAAACTCACTGTATTATCGATATCGTTGTAGGTCAGTTTGACCAAGTGATTTACATAACAATGTGCTACGTACGCACGTAGCCTCCTCCGCAGGCGTCTTCATAATCTAAGCATTTGAATTTTTACGTATCTTGGGTTTCCTGTGTTGCTGGTAGAGAGGTACTAGGCGCTAACAGGAATCCCACCGGAATCGCAAAGAGATTTAGAGAATATTAGAGATGCCTGCGGAGGAGGCTAGTACGCACGATAGACTTGCTAAATTTACCCTCCAAATCACTTGGTGACACAATAGCGTAGTGGCAAGGGGCTGGTCTTCGCATCATGCAGGTCTAGTGGCCGACCTTCCTCTCACTCTTTGCCTTCTATTCCATCTGTGAAGAGCCGGATAGCGCGGATGGGACTGAAATCTTCATCCTGACCGTAAACTTCCATACGACGTCCCAGCTTCTCTGAATGTCTCGGGAGTATGGTCCATTTTTGCATATAATTAGTAATTACGGCGTGGCGGGTTCGAGTCCCAGCGCGGGCAATAATTAAGATTTTTGTCTTTATTTCTTTTTCTTTTCTTTTCTTTTTTCTTTTTTTCCTTTTCTCTTTCTTTTCTTTTTCTTTTTCTTTTCAAGTTTCTCCTATACTTGTCTATCTGAATTTCTAAAAGTAATTTGGTAGTTTTTACAGCGAAAACATAGAGGCTTAATTCATGTCAGTACTCACGTCTTACTTGTAAAAATTTGCATTTTCAAATGTCAATTAAAAACAAACAATTCCAGAAAGAAATCCAGTGTTAATTAGCAAGTGCACAGGCTTACCATATTGTGTTGGTGTGGTTTGGTGTGGTGGTTGGGCTTCCTGTGGATTTTAAAGGCTATTTGCTACTATGTTTAAATCGTTCCTCTAAATTCGCCGAAAACTTAGAAATATCCCTCAAGACTATGATAAGATTGACTGTGTATAAATAACACTTCTGGCGTATTTATTTTTGATTTGGAAACGTTTTAGGGTGGTTTTTGAGCGATCCTTTTCGACCACGCCCCCAATTCTACACTTGGCCATTTTTGTCGTTAGACTTCTTTCTATCCAATCGTACACAGGGAGTCCAAGGATGGTAATTGGAGTGTTTAGCTGCCTATACTGATACGGCAGAATATACTCTTTAAAAAATAAAAATATTGTATCTCAAATTTACAGTCTTTTATTACTGTTGTTCTACGTATATACCATATAGCTTAATACACATCCAGCCTATTAAAATCATCGAATCGAACATAGAAGCTGAGACCGAAATGGCTCCTAGTACACCGAGTAATGTTTGGGTTTTCTTTTTTTTTTTTTTAATTCGTTCCAGTATATAATTTGAATTATACAATATAATATATACATGGTAGGAGAAGGGCAACAATATAGATACCTAATTATGTGCCCTTTCCTAAAGTAAATTACAATTTCATATACAACAAGGTAATTAGATATAACTAAATATAACTAATGTACGAAAAAAGGAAAAAAAGCTGTTGAATAATTTAAGCATATAGATTGAAGTAAGAAGTAGAAGACAAAATACGAAATATGAAATATATGATAATTAAAATGATTTTCACTCAGTATTGTTTCAATGCAAGTAGTATGTTTTCATATAGTTTATCAATGAATGTGCTGAATACTTGCGTTTATAAAACCAACATATATGTCTCAACAGTCGTTGCTCGAAACGTTCTTGGGCACGCACTAAATATATATAATTTCGCAAGAGATTTCCCGATGCTCATTTAGCTGTCTGACTTCTGTTTTGTTTTGTTTTAAAACACAACAAAGTTTCGTGGAACACAACAATCTTTCACTGAACACAACAAAGTTTCGTAGAACACAACAATTTTTCACAGAACACAACAAGACCCAACAATGTTTTACAGTAAACAAGTCTTTCACAAGCAACTAATTAGTTAATGAGGATGAGAAATTTCTTTCAATTCAGATTTTTATATTAATGTCGTTTTGGTTGAACATTTTTCAGGTCCGTGGACATGGAGCTTCAAAGTGGACGAACAACACTGCTAATTGTATTAGTCTCATTATGTTCTATATTGTATATAAATGGTAAGTTAATCAAACGTTTAATAACGCCGCTTGCTTAAGAAATAATGCAGCAGTTATAATACATGGTACTCGGATTTCAACCTTCTCCATTCAGAGATCGAAAAGGGTTAAAATTCGAACTATGTTCATATCTAGGCTGTCGCGAAAACGAAAACCACGATTTATGTCAGATCTTTAACGATGTAAATCAGAGAACCTGCTTTATCTATCAAACGCTTAATAGCGCTGCTTGCTAAAAATAATACATCATTTAGAATATATAGTGCCATATTTCGACCTTCTCCATCCAGTCCATCCAGAGAAGAAGGTTAAAATCCAGACTACTGCTCATATCTAGGCTGTCAAGGAAACGATAGGTGTCAGTAGACAAGCACAAAGAAAAAGCATACGGACTTTAATTAAAGACGTTTATCAGAAAACTGTTTTTATCCATGATTATAAGTGTTTCATTTTAGAACATGTGTAAGAATTTTTGTTCGGGCGACGTTTGAACTCTGGCCCTGCCCACAACAGACGTATGCTTACTTGAGTAAAAGAACGGAAAATTCGTCGAAATTTATCCGAATTTTCGTTACTGAAGCTCCGAGCCATCTGGAATGTGTGAATGGTAGCCACTAAGGTTTGAAATACCAAAATCCAACTCATAACAATTTTAACCCCTGCAACAGACGCGCGCAATGCCCCAGAAAAAGCTCGGTTGTACTTCTGTAGCTGTTGCGCAAAACGTTGCGCGATCTGTTGCAAGGTTGGTATGGCTTCAGAAAAAGAACTCGTTTCTACTTCTCTAACTGTTGCGCGCACCTGTTGCAGGGTCGGACACACGCACGATGCATGTTGTGTACAATGTTACAAGCTACAGGGAAAATAACATATTGTGTTCTGGGTTTCTACCAATTAAGCAACAAGCCCCAGTCTCAGTCTGTTGCTTACTCTGGTTTTTACAATCGTGTAATTTTAGTTAACTTGACTATGTATAGAATAATTCATCAGGCAGAGCAGTGAATCACTTAAAAGATTTCATCATGTAATGCACTATGAAAGATTTAAAAGGTTTACTTTTTTGTGTTATTAAGTTTCTAGGCAGAAATGACATTTCCCAATATTTTTGAATACAACAATATAAAAACTTGCGCGAGTTTGGCATTCTGCATTACGAGATTCTCTGTGAAGTTTTCGGGGATACATTTTGACGAGATCAGTTCTAATATAATTTCTCGTCTACTTACACAATTAAACTCAAATCGACCGTGTAACTAACAAATTTGGTGTTAATATTGAAGAACAAACGTGTACATGTAAACAACTACGAGCTTTGTTTTAAAACGACGAGCTGAAAGTTTATCAATCCAAATTTTAAATCACCTTAACTTATAAAAGAACTTACCTTTGCTGATGTCTTAATCTGATTACGCTCTAGGGATATTCCTGAAATAAGAAACGTGGATTCCAACTGAACATCTTCAGTGAGGCCGATCATTTCACTTTGGAACGGAAATAAAAATCCATAAGTAATAGCGTACGTAACGGCTTGAAGCTTGCTGTACTTAAAATAATCATGGAAATTTATTGATCCCTCTTCAATCACTAGATTTTGATTGGTTCTTCTATCTCCCTTGGGAATTGGGACAAATCGATGGAGTAAAACAATGCAGACAACCTCGATGTTCCTGAAAACTTATTCTTTTATTTTCTCTTTCTATTTATTTACAAAACAGCTATTTTTTTGATAGCTGGGCTCTGATTGGTTCATTTCTTTCCCTGGGGAGTATTAGCATTACAATGAAACTTCGCCGAATAGACTACCCCAATTTGTCATTAAATTTATTAAGTGTCTAGGTAGCGCAGCGGTCTAAGGTGATATCTAAAGGTATGGATTAGGGTCCGGATATCGTCTCCCTCCCTGGCCTTCGGGCTAAGATAACTGTAATATGTAGCAGCGGGATAGCGTGGATGTGGCCGAAATCTTCATCCGTAACGTAAGTCGATTCGATGTCTCAGCTTCTCAGAATGTCTCGGGAGAATCGTCCCAAAATTTCTTTTTCTTTTTTTCTTTTTACAGTTATTCATTCAGTCTGTTATTTTATTTCCGGGGGATGCTCTTTAAGGAGTTACAGGTTCGATCCTCGTCAACGCCGGATTCTTTTCTGACTTCTTTTTTTCTTCATTTTTTCCGTTTCTTTCCTAAGCCTTAAGTTAAAATTACATCTTTTTGAACTTGTTTTAAATGTTTAGTGTTTTTGATATTTTTTCTGATAAAATTCATTTTCATTTTTTATTTTTTATTTTAATTATTCATATATCTTACTGCATTGTTTTTTGGTGTGCATTTCCTAGACATTACAAATTTCTTTCTTTCTTTTTTTCCTTTTTTTCCTTTTCTTTTATTCGAATGTCTAGACGTTTTTTCCTATTTTTTTCTTTTTTCGAATATCAGGCCTTTTTTTCTCGCAAGTGATAATATTTTTACTTATAAATACCTATTTGAATAATAAAATTGGAAAACATTTCTTACAAAATTCCTGACTTACATTAAAATTTGTCCCCGTAGCATGAATTCAAATCGCTTTGATTTGATTTTATGCGTCAGGTAGCAAATACATACAATTATTTTATCCTACACTAAGCCCACACCATAGAAAATACAGCAAATGATGGCAATGTGTCATGGGAAGAGACAGTTGAATGCCGCCGAATACACAACGGCTTTCCTGCTTTCTGATTGCATTCATTTGCATTGTATTCGCTATGGTGTGGGATAAATACGATATAATGCATGGTTCACGCTAACGACGCAAGACGACGCAAGACGACGCAAGGCAACACAAGACGACGCAAGACAACGGAAAACCACGCAAGACCACGCACGATGACTCAACACAACGCATGCAAGACGACACAAGACAACTCAAGACGAAGCAAGACGACGCAAGACGACGCAAGACGACGCAAGACAACGAAAGACGACGCAAGACAACGAAAGACAACGCAAGACAACGCAAGACGACGCGACGCAAGACGATGCAAGACAACGCAAGACGACGAAAGACAACGAAAGACGACGCAAGACGAAGCAAGACGACGAAAGACGACGAAAGACAACGAAAGACGACGGAAGACGACGCAAGCCCGCGCAAGAAAAATTATAAAACCTTCCGTTGTTTTGCGCTAGCGTTTGTGCTTGCGTCGCTACTTTTACAAGTGAAACCATGAGCTTGGCGTTGTGTTGCTTCGATAGTGAAAACCAGGCTATCGTTTTCACTGTTCTCCGATTGTGCTGTGTATGTGCCACCTGATCGACGTACACCAGAACGTTCCATTTGAACACGCAAATAGGGGTGAGGGGAGGAGATATGAGGGAAAGAGGTAACAAGCTATCCCTGAGTTCCGAGACTTAAATATGCATTAATCATTATTTTTGAACTCAATATTTGCCATGATGTTTGAAAAAATCAGTCATTTTGAGAGCATTTCTAACAGGGTATATTTGGCTTTCAACCTGGAAATGACCGTTACTAGACTTAATCCACAGATAATCAGCTGACTGGGAAGCCTGTGGCAGCTGTGCTTGTGAAAGAGTGTTGCCCCGTGAAAGATTTTAGTTGCTTGTGAAAGACTTGTGTACTGTGAAACTTTGTTGTGTTCTGTGAGAGATTGTTGTGTTCCACGAACCTTTGTTGTGTTCAGTGAAAGATTGTTGTGTCCCACGAAACTTTGGTGTGTTCTGTGAAAGATTGTTGTGTTCCATAAAACTTTGTTGTGTTTTCAAAGGAATTTTGCACTGTGTTTTGCCCCTGTGGGTCACCTTAGTTATTATATTAATCACCGATTAATTCGTTATTCTGACGTATAAATTATATTAAAACCGCATATAAATTAACCGAAAAAAGCCCCGATGGAAGGAAGGAAAACAGATATATATTCCCCATAACGTTTGGTTGAATTGTCAGAAAAAATAGGTAACACAAATATATGTCAGTTGTCAGTTGAACTAAAAGCCATTTGTCAATTCATACTTTCGCGCGTGAAAAAGAATATGGAATCTTCTTTTGTCAGAAATTCATGCTGGTAAAAGCTCAAATCAAGAGAAATCGAAATACCAAGATAAAAGACCGGTAGCATTGAGTGACAGAATGCCATCACCGGCATGTAAACATGCACAGATCAGGGAAATGCACGCGACGCACAACCACGCAAAGCTTTACAAAACGGTGCATTCAAAAGATGCAATTTTGAAAATGAAAGATGCCGAAATCTCAGTTACTGACAGGGAAACTGTTTATGTAATATGTACTGCTGATATACCCCGCCAAGCGCACCACGCAATAAAAAGGCATAAGTTGATTGATTTCCAAGTTAGTTCAGTTTCTGACTACTGCGTACTAGAAGCAGGGAGCTAGCGGAAAGTTGCAGAGTCGAGCCAGGTAAGCATTCATATCGATGTTCACCACTTCAGTCTTCTATGCTTCCAAAATATGAGGAGACTTCATGAACTTTATTTTATTTGTGTACGACTGAAATGACTGAAGCCCACAAGCAGTTATATAAGCAATTTTAATTTCTTAAAATATTCCAGTACATATATGCCACCAGATCAAAAGAAGAAGATACTTTTGGGGCATAGCTAAATTTTCTTGTGCGTTGTTGAATCTCAAGAAACCGGCATTAAAAACGAAAGGTTTGAGTGGTTCATTATGTATACCAACCAGTGCAAGAATTTTTACTTTTTGAAGCATGCTCAGCAAGCCCAAAGGTTACTTGGAGACTTGAAAAAAGATGCGACTGACTTTGCGATTTTTGAGAAATGTAATGCAAGCACTCAAAGAGTTTAAAAAATCGTCTTTCGTATTATTTGAAAAATAAGTATTGGTAATCATGCGGTTTCGAGTTCAATTTGGAATTAATTTGCACGAGTGCGTTTTTCAAAGATTATCAAAATTGCACGAGCCCGTAAATTAATAATATACATGAAAAAAATTCTGTCATAACTCGACAAAAGTTTGAACACTCGGTCAATCGGCGAACAGACAGTCGACCAACAAATGTTTTGCAGCTTAAGAAAATTCTAAACTTTCTTATTCCTAAAGGCCAAAAATGCTTTTTTCCCCGAGGAAAGTTTATCAAATCAAAAATGAATTGCTTAAAATTTTAAAAACTTACAGTTTTGACGAGTCCAGCCAGTCAGCCTTCTATGTCATTAAGATTTCTCAGAAACCTGAAGTCAAATCTTTAATAGCAAAATCATTATCTATCAAAAATGAATTTTTTAAAATTTAAAAAACTTACAGTTTTGATGAGTCCAGCCAGTCAGCCTTCTATGTCAGTACGATTTCTCAGCTGGAACCTGAAGTCAAATCTTTAGTAGCAAAATTTGTATCTATGTTTTCTCTCTGTCCAAATGACTGATAAAACTATATATATTTCCAGGTTTTCAAATATACCAGCGTGGATTTTTCAAGAGAAAAACTGAGTCTGTTCATTTTATATTGTGCAAATCTTGACAGTTTGCTGACGAGTTTAACAAATGGCGGCTGAATCTGTTTTCGTGCCAAAAAGCAGCTTTGGGCTCTTTTTCTTTGTAAAGACAGAGTCTAGGCCCCTTGACCCTCCTTCACTTGACAACGTTAGATTCCCAAATGTGAAAAAAAAACTTCTTTATAATCCATCGAGGTAATAAACACAGATAACTCCAGTTTACTGCACTAAATTTGTCAGAGCTTCACTTCATTTTGACTGACAATCGCTTTTGTTTGAATGGCGGGAAATTTGGCAACGCGCGCTGTTAATTTGAATATAATGTACAAATTCCCGCCAAAAATACTGGCGATGGCCAGTCAGAAAATATTTTTTAACGTATGGATATTTCTTTCTTTTTTGTTTGGTACTATTAATTTTTACGGCAGTGCAATTACTTTTTTAATTTGCACTGTAGTGCAATTTATACTTTTTCCTGTCGTGTTAACGATTTTAAAACATCGCTGCTCTCAACCAATCAGAATCGAGTAAATTTTTCATGTATATTATTAGTATGGTAATAGCTCATACAAACTTCTTAGCTCTCAAGTATTTTGTAATGAAGTTGGCAGTTTGCGGCTTAATTAATTCATATCTATATACGTATCATACTGTAGTCTATTTACAAATTCAGTGAATTCAAAAGGGAGCCGATCAGCTGTAAACGTTGTCTTTTGCCATGGGTTGCAAATTCATGACAAAATGTAGCAATAAACGCGGAATCTTTTTAATTGCAGTTTGACTCTCTTCGATTCTTGACCTGCACATAGGTGTTAAATCCTCTTGACATCAGTAAAATCTATTTTCACACAGGATCACTAAACTGAAGCCATCATGACTAGAATTCTTCTCGTTGCATTTTTGGTGTCGTTTGGCGTGGTTAGTGCCCTCGCCTTGCATGAAGCCGTTGACAATAACGATCAACCGTCACTCTCTGAATCGGATTCTGCCGAAGAAGAGCTCGAGAACCTTGAAAAATCGTTACCCCTTGACATGGCTGAAGGTAAAACTGGAAATAAAGACTTATCAATCCTTGAATTGGATTTTGGACCTTCGCTCCTCGACAAAAGAGCCGTTTGTAAGTAACATTATTACAGCTTTCCATTTTCCGATAATTTACTACTAACAGTTCTTCTTAACAATAGAAATTTTCGAAGCTTTTTTTTTGGCACTAGCTTGAATTGTACCCAAAGTATCAATCTTTTAATTTGCTCAAAACTTATTTATTTCACATTTCTCCCTCATCACTTCTCTTATTACTTATATTGCTTCCTCCTTCAAAACCCTTTTTTTTCTGTCTCATTTCTTTTCCTCCCTTTTTTGTGGGTCTTTCTCCCTTCTCCTTATACCGTACGTTCCCCTTCGCTCTGGAAGAGCAACTTTGAAGTTAGGCAGATATTTCTTTTAGACAATTTGTGCGAGTTTTTTAAAGACAGTCATAAATCCTTGACAAGAATGACAAGATATGAGCAGTTTAGAAAGCTGAAAATGCACCATATAGACGCCACCAAGGCCTCCAGACAGAAATACACGAAAATGTCTAAAATATAGAGCACTACTCAGCTTTCAATTTGTAGTGAAAGCTACCTGGTTAATACGGGCACTCCATTATTACGGCAAGTTGTTTTTAAGCTGGTACATATGGTCGTAGTAACGGGGGTCCACTGTACATGTCTCAAAATTGCCTCAATTTAAAAAGTATTTTTTTTAAAAGATTACGGATCAACAAAACTGTGAACTATAGGCTGAGCGTCTACCAAAATATTATTATTTTTTCTTTTACAAAGGTAACGATAGGAAAGAAAATTGTGGAAAATGGAAGTACCATTGCAGAGGTGGTAAATGGAAGAAATGGATGCATAAAAATTGCGGCCAAACGTGTGGAGTTTGTGCTCGCCGAAAACCAAAATGTAAGTTAGAATGCAATAAATATAAAACGTAATAAGTCCTATACTCCAATCTAAGGCCTTCAGTAGTGCTTATGGCTTCCTAAAATCCATAGCGTAAGGAAAAAAGATAACGTTACACCCGATTACTGCCAAATGCACTCAACCGATCGTAAGACATTCATAGGTGAAGAAAGATAATTGGGCCCTTTGCCTGACAGACTCTTTATCCCCTCCCCCCTTTTATTGGTGCTCCGTTTGAGGGATGTTCAAAGCTATCTTGCGCAATTTACATGTAAAAGACGCCGTAAGAGAAGACAAGGTAAAATGAGAACCGCAATCCTTAAGAAAACCGGCGCACATTAACGAACTAAGTTGAATAACCTGGCATATTCCAGAGGCTTTTCTCGTTTTTCTTTGTCTTAATCTTTTTTACCGATTGAGATGTTTACGTTTACGCTTGACAGACTTGTAAATGTATACGTCTCAATCGATAAACGAAGAGAAAGACAGAGAAAAACGGAAAAACCTTTAGAACCAGGGCGTTTATTAACTGCACTAAAAGATCGAGATCTGAAAGCTTGACTTGTCGAATAAATTTTGCTTTTCTCCTTTACTTAGGTTACGATAAGAAGAAAAACTGTGGACAATGGCAATCTTATTGCAACAGTGTTCGCTGGCAAAAATGGATGCAAGAAAGGTGCCCCAAAACGTGCGGAATTTGTTCACCTACCACACCCCTTACACCAACCAGGCGCCCCAGACCAACAACACCAAAAACTCGATGTACGTAAGATGTCATACATGGGAGTATAGCCGACTCAAATTGAACATTGATGTAGCCTAGAGCCCTTGGGAAGTGAGGGAGAGGAGAGGAGAGGAGTGAGAAATTGGTTCTAATCCTCAGAGCCTGTACAGGCTTAATATCGATCATGAAATGAGGCCATTCATAGCGCGTAAAACTAACAAGACTGCGGTATACTCTCAGACCAAATGCTTGCCAGTAAAAACTTATCAAGTAAATGTAAATCCACTTTGCGTTGAGTTCATTATCATTATCTGTTATTGATTCAGGTGTCACAAGCGCTACAGACCGAATTGATTCTGTTGTATGTCAGACGTTTAAAAGGAAGGGCTACTGCGGTAGGAAACATAGATTTTATTCATATATGAAGAACAACTGTCCCGCGACATGTGGGATTTGCCGTTCAACATCCATCAGACCAACACGCCCAACGAGGCGACCTACAAGACCAAAAGTTACAAAGGGCGTTCAATCAGGTAGGATGGCTGAAACACTGCATAATTCCCTGTTGCTCATCAATGACAAACTCCTGAAATGAATGCTATAAATGGCAATTGAAAATCTGGATTTTTTCATTATTTCGAGCGACTGAAATTTTGCATTGAATTTGAATTGAAATCTTGATCAGCAGACGCACCTTATCCAGTCTAAGTATTTTCAGAGATAATTTAAGTAAAAATTTACTGCATGCGAGAAAATGTTGGATGGATTCGTGAATGGGAGAACCATTGTGAAAGGTATACGAAAGAGTTACAATTTCTATCACAGCTGTTACATAGAAAGAGTGAGTGATCTTGGGCCAGAGCCTTCCCGTATACTGAAATCGCTGGGACCACACCCTCTTTTGAAGTCTCCCCGTCCAAAACGCCTCACACAGACAACTGCATTGCGGTCATTCAAGTTCTACCTACTATACACTTAAAGCATCAAATTAAAACAAGTCATCTCACTAAGGACAAATAATAACACTAAGCTTGATTTCAGTTGAAGTGAACAAGGATGAATGTCTAAAAGCTCACAATGACTATCGTCGTAAACATAGAGCACCACCGCTGACTTGGGACCCCAAGCTGGCTCGAGACGCACAAGACTGGGCCTTACATTTGGCAAAAATAAAGAAATTGGAACATGCTAAAAACACAGGTCAAGGAGAAAACTTGGCAGCGTCTTGGGGACGTGCAAGTTATACTTGCAGACAAGCAACCGACAGTTGGTAAGTAAACCCTTTGTAGTTTAAGGCTGCGCACGCCATATCCAGGGTTTTTCGCTTTCTTTAATGAGTCAGACCCTAGAAACAAAGGTGCGCATGCCACTGAGCGCACTTAGCCAATTTTAGACTGCTATAACTCCTATCTAAAACATCATTAGATTAGCCGTTGTTACTGCAGCTAATTGACTTTACTGTTGGGACATCACCTTGGCGTCATTGAAATTATTTAATGCTAAGTCTTGATGAAATGATCTAAATTTTCAAAACCACCGAAACAAAAATTTTCCAATCTAATATGAATTGTCGTTAGCCACCTTAACTGGAGGGAGATAAGGAGAATGAGATAATAGTGAAATTAGCTTATGAAACGTTTTTTGCGTCATCCAGGTACAGAGAAGTCAAAGATTACTCATATTCCAGCCCTGGTTTCAAAAGCAGCACTGGACATTTCACCCAGGTGGGTACAAAAGGGTAGCTAAGGGTCAGAGAAGAAAAGAGAAGAGAAAGAGAAGAGAGGAGAGGAGAGGAGAGGAGAGGAGAGGAGAGGAGAGGAGAGGAGAGGAGAGGAGGGGAGAGGAGAGGAGAGGAGAGGAGAGGAGAGGAGAGGAGAGGAGAGGAGAGGAGAGGAGAGGAGAGGAGAGGAGAGGAGAGGAGAGGAGAGGAGAGGAGAGGAGAGGAGAGGAGAGGAGAGGAGAGGAGAGGAGAGGAGAGGAGAGGAGAGGAGAGGAGAGGAGAGGAGAGGAGAGGAGAGGAGAGGAGAGGAGAGGAGAGGAGAGGAGAGGAGAGGAGAGGAGAGGAGAGGAGAGGAGAGGAGAGGAGAGGAGAGGAGAGGAGAGGAGAGGAGACGGGAGAGGAGAGGAGAGGAGAGGAGAGATTACTTCAGTTTTGCTTGGTTTACAATAAATGACATTACATATTATGTACTGGCCGTCAATTTGTGGATAATTCTGATGTGTTTAATATCATTAGGTCGTATGGAAGTCAACCAAGCGTCTTGGTGTTGGTATTGCTAGGAATGGCAACCAAATATACGTTGTAGCGCGCTACTCTCCACCAGGAAACTATCGAAGAATGTTCTCCGAGAACGTTAAGCCTCCCACAGGACGTTAAATCAGTGACCGAGCGATATTGATTAGTTATAGTTTATGTTTGGCCCTAAAGTGGTATACAAAACCCATTATTAACGGACTGATAATTTCTCTTACTAATATATATGATGATATATGGTGAAACGTTTTATAATGTAATGCAATGAAACTGTACTGGTGCAATTAGCAATTTTATGGGCCAAATTCGGCCAAATTTGAAACTGGTAAACTTTACTCGGCCGCACTGAATTTGTTTCTTCGCAATAAAAAAGATTGATTGAAGAAAATATTGGTTATATGCATGTTGATTATCTAATAAAATGAAATAAAAAACATTACTGTTTATTTAAGTGTCCTAGTCTTATAGCGCTCTCGCACTAATTGGGAACACTATACTCTCACACTCACTACCTCTAACTTGAATATTTAGCAAATGATCACTCGACTCACCAGTTCGCTTTTGATGGAGGGAGGAAAACCTCGAAGCAAGGGAGAGAACGAACTAACAAACTCAACTCACATGAAGTGCCCCGTCCGAGAATCGAACCAGGGACCACAGTGGCGAGAGGCAAGCGGTCTAACCACTCGGCCACCCTTGCTCACCCTTGATCTAATGTTATCTATTTTAAATGTTTGTCATAGATCATCATACTAATTCGGAGATATGCGCTCTCTTTCGATTCCTAAAACAGCGCTTCTTCTCCTTTTATGTAACACCCCCTCATAGCTATGCATATTCCCCATTATCGTTATGCCCAATTATTATCAGTCCTCGATGAGAATTTAGAGAGAAACACCATTTATATTGAATTTTCAATAAAATTAGTTGACAGAACAAAATGTCACATCAACGTCTGATAATGAAAGATAGTGACAAAGGATTTATATCCTTTTGTATATTCTTTTATATCGCTAGCTATACTTCAGGGGCCGGTTGTTACGAAGGGTGAATAGCGCTATCCAGCGGATAAATCCTTATTCAGCAGATAAAATCTATACAAAAATCTATACAGTGGATAACTCTTATCCGGTGGACAACTTTATCCAACCTTCGTACAACCGGGCCCAGTAGGATTGTGGCATCGAAGGCATTTATTGTAGAAGGGGTGGCGCGAAAAAATCAGCGATTTGCGAGATTGCGCTTGTCTTGCGGACCCATTTTTGCACTGGCTTCCATTGTTTACAATAAATCGAGACTCCAAGCTAAGACAGCTTTTCGTTAAAACAACAACAACAACATTACAAACAAACATACGAAAATACAAAAAAATCACACAAATAAAAGACAGAAACAAACACAAACTTCATAATATTTATATAGCGCATTTATCTATATAATAATTAAATGCTCTAGTTACAAAATTAAGATAGAATGAAACCACAAACATGATATTAGAGTTGTATGTCCTATTACGCGAATACAAAAAGGTTTCACTCTGCAGACGGGAGAATTTGGTGGTCGTACTGTTTTAATTCGTTTCCGTTTCCGTTTCAGTACATATTGCTACAGAATAGTATATGCCGCTATATGACAATCAAATGCAATGTTTAAAGATAACTTTAATTTATTCCTCGAAATATTTACTAAAATTTAAGCCGAAATTATAACTTTAAGCACAAAATGGTTTCTTTAGAAAATACGAACGTGTTATCAAGATGGTATCTGTACGTTTTTGGATTGCAAATATGAAAAGAATCGTTAGTATTGAAATATAAATAGGAGGAATGTTTTTTACTCCAATCGAGAAAATGATGGCCACAAACTTAGAATAGAACATACGGACTCATTTGAATAAAATCAAATGTGAAAAAAAAAAAAAAAAAAAAAACACGTGAGAATTATGGTGGCCCGGCTTTCAGGCTTTATAATAAATCTGAATGACGTCAGCGTTGCTAGGTTACAAAACTGACGTGCACGGTAGAGTGTTCTTCTCCAAGCTACCACCCTAGAAGGTACTTTATATATATAAAGGCACGGCTATCTAGCTCAGTGTGCTTCCAGACACAGTGAACTGCACAGCGTGAATCTTCGCCTGTCATTTGTCAGTAAGAGTCCAACAAAATTTGGTAAGAAATGTAGTCAAAAGGCATGTTGTTAGCAAACAGTGCCGGGTTTTTTGTTTGTTTTTGTTTTTGTTTTTGTTTTTGTTTTTGTTTTTGTTTTTGTTTTTGTTTTTGTTTTTGTTTTTGTTTTTGTTTTTGTTTTTGTTTTTGTTTTTGTTTTTGTTTTTGTTTTTGTTTTTGTTTTTGTTTTTGTTTTTGTTTTTGTTTTTGTTTTTGTTTTTGTTTTTGTTTTTGTTTTTGTTTTTGTTTTTGTTTTTGTTTTTGTTTTTGTTTTTGTTTTTGTTTTTGTTTTTGTTTTTTCGCATTTTATTTAATTTTTCACCAGTGTGGGTTTTTTTGTTTTTGTTTTTGTATTTTGTTAGTTTTTAGCGTTCGGTTTATGTGTATGTGTTTTTATGCTATATACGATTCGTCAGAAGCTAGAGAGCCATGCATGCATGTAGGTTATCGATAGGGTGTTGTTAGCAGTAAGCAAGTATTTAAGTAGATTGTTGATAAGCATTTCTTTTGCTCTCAAGCTGTCGGTAGATTGTCATTAAGTTGTTGATATCGAGGTTAATTGTTGTTGGTAGGGTATCAGCAGGTTCAGTTGGTAGTAGTTTGATAGACTAGTATAGGCTGTTTGTAATTGTGCGGGTATAATAGCAATAAAATTCTTAGTCAACTACCATTTATTTGTTCAAGTCATATGCCCTAGCTTCGAATTGTTCTCATTCTTCGATGAGGTACAAACTACCCAAAAATGCACAAGCAAATATATGTTAGTTTTGTTCGAAGCAATAGTCTTGCATTATCCTACTTTGTTACTTAAACAGCTATTAATATATAAGCTAACTAATTCTTGATAAGATAACATAAATGTTTTAAATACAATTTTAATTAAGATTGTTTGTGAGAAACAGTACAGAGAGATTGCCTTTGCGGGAGTGCTGACACCCAGGGAGGTCTTTGAGACACGCCGTTGAAGCTCAGTAAAATGGGAAACTCTTCCAAAGTAGGCGATTCAATGTTTAATTTGCTCGTACAAACTTGTTGTTCACGGCAGAACAATACGGCACTCAAGCACGCAAGGTCTTTGCGACACGCCGTTCAAGCTCAGTAAAATGGAAAACTCTTCCAAAGTCGATTCAATGTTTAATTTGCTCGTACAAACTTGTACGTTGTTCACGGCAGAACAATACAGCACTCAAGCACGCTATACAACTTCGGTTTGTTCTAATGCAGCTGTAGTGTTATTCCTTCGATTCAAAACAGTTTGCAAATGTTGAAGCAGGAACTATTACTCCATATGCATGTGAATATACAATTGAGGATTAAATCAAACGTGAAGCTCTTTTAATTCGGTAATGTCCTCAAGAATCGAACTGAAGCACAATACAAAGCCACTTGCTATTTCTTATAGTGTATTGTCAGGCTATGTTCAGATTTTCTAAAACGATAAAACTTTGATGACAAGATCTAGAAGCCCCTCCCAGGGTGCGGGCTTTATTTGAGAAAAAACGTATTGTTGCAGCTTTCACTGTTTCGCTTCAGCTTCTTGTTTTTACAGCAAATACAATGAATTGTTCGCAAATGAGTGTAAGATATATTCATGACACCAAAAATTGTTCTTCACATTCAGAACAACCAACTTGAAGCCATCATGGAAAAAGTTTTTCTTGCTGTGTTTTTGGTGTCGTTTACCATGGCTAATGCCCTGGAAGTGAGCTTGGATGATATTGAGGACAATTATCAACCGTCGTCGTTCCTCGATAAAAGGACAGCATGTAAGTATATTGTAGTAAATACAGTATCACAATTGTTGTTGACTTTTCTGCGTATACTCCTGCTTTTACCTTCCATTTACCTGCATTATCAATAACACAATTTTTGATGGAAAACTTCCGTGATTTCCGTTTGTGTAAAAACCAGAATGGCCGTGCAAAACACTGAACGGTTGTTGTTGACTTTTCTACATATACTTCTGCCTAATCTTCCATTTACCATTATCAATATCAGACTTTTTGGCAAAACTAAGCTGTGATTTCATTTGGTTTAAAAACACGGAATGGCGGTCAGTGCAACAAATAGAGGCTACGAAATCACACACTATGAGGAAAACATTAACGCAACTAACGCTAAAACTTATAAAACAGCCGTTGTTAAACCACTCATAAAGCGCTACGTTTTCTTTTTATTTGATAGACTGTTTTCTGGAGCAATTCGATTCAGATTATTCATGGTGTCATCACGTCGGTATTCTAGTTCAAACGTCGCATCTCACTTGATGTGCCAAAGTCAAAGCACATGAGATGATAATGAGTAGAAACAAAAGGTTTGACTTTGGCATTGACTTTGGCACATCAAGTGAGATGCGACGTTTGAACTAGACGTTATTTCCATCTTTTGGTGATAAAGTGTGAGAACTGTGTAGTGTGTCAACTACCGGGTATGCCACTTAAGTTAATTGATCCGTTGTGTTAATCCACACAGGTGATCCAAACAAGAAAGACGGAAAATATTGTTCCTTTCATAAATCAAAAGGATACTGTAGTAGTCGTCACCGGTATTATTCATGGATGAAAAGTAACTGCGCTATTGCATGTGGATTTTGCCAACGACAAACAAAGAATGTCCATCTAGGTGAGCACAAATATGATTGCTCCCACTTCAGCGAGTTTCTTATGAGCTCATATGAAGCGGACAGCCAGCATTAGAGTAGATTTCGTATGACTGTGAAAACGGCACCGCACGGTCACGGCACGGTCACGGGGCACGGTTACGGCAGGAATTTCGAATGTTTTATAGACATCACGGTACTGACACGGCCATGGCACTGACACGGTCACACGGCACGGCGTGGTGCATTTCACATTCATACGAAAACTGCTTTATATGCCGTTACCGTAAACATTAGGAATTCCCTGTAGTACGTGTCGTTACAGATAGAATAGATTTCTTAAAGTGCTACCTTGATCAAATAAATGCTTTTTAGCAGAAACTTCGTGAAATAAATCTTCAAGGGTCTGTTGATCACCAGTTAAAATATCTGTTTAGAATTCGAAAGGAAAGTACTAGATTTTTAGCGTTTTTTTTAGAGATTTTTAGCGTTCTTTTTAGGTGTCAGTGACGTCATCGACTCAACTCATGGATTTACTCCATATATTTCTTTGTATTTTTTGACTTGAATTATTCTATTCATTTCTGCTCTAATAATTTTGCTTAAGAGTTTTCTTGCAGGTATTGTGTCAAGGATTACTTGCATGGCCAGTGATCTTCAATTGAAAAAAATTACACGGAGATATTTTGATTGCAAAATACAAAGAAATGTATGGAGTAAATCCATGAGTTGAGTCGATGACGTCACTGGCACCTAAAAAGAACGCTAAAAATCTAGTACTTCCCTTTTGAATACCAAAAAGATATTTTAACTGGTGATCAATATATAGACCTTTGAAGATTTATTTCACGAAGTTTCTGCTAAATAGAATTTCTCCGTTTTTTTATCAGAGTAGCACTTTAAGACTTTTAAGACTTTATGGACATCACGGCTGACACGGCCACGGCACGGCGCGACGTTTCACGGCATTCGGCACACTCATACGAAATCTGCTGTATGTGCTTTTTTTACATGAGAAAACTACACTAAGTATGTAACATTACAATCCTACTAATATGACACCTGTATTCATTTTAGTTGAAGTTAACAAAGACGAATGTCTAGACGCTCACAATTACTATCGCAGCAGACATGGAGCAACTCCGCTGACTTGGGACTCCAAGCTGGCTCGAGATGCGCAAAACTGGGCTTTGCATTTGGCAACAATTAAAAATTTACAGCATGTAGGTCGACGTATACCTCAAGGAGAAAACTTGTCATCGAGATATTGGTACAAATTGACCTGCCGAGACGCCGTAAAAGATTGGTAAGTAAAGGCTTTGGGATTAAAAAAGGTAAAGTACTATATTTGAACGTCGGAGGTTTCTTCAGCTAGAAGCAAAGCTAGAAGCTGGTCTCTCAGGATGCCGACGGTGCTTATTCGCCCCCCCCCCCCCCCACCCTCTCTCTCCATAAGTGCTCCGTTTTACGGTTATTTAAAAATAAAATAAATAAATAACTGTTTATTTAAGTGTCCAAGTCTTCTAGCGCTTGCGCACTAATTGGGGGACACTGTACTCTCACACACACTAGCTCTACATTAAGTATTTTGCAAATAATCACTCGACGACTCATGCACATGTTGATTTTTGCTGAGGGAGGAAAAACCGAAGAAGCCGGAGAAAAAACCCTCGTGGCATGGTAGAGAACAACACATCAAACAAACTCAATTCACATATGATCCAGGCGCTCGAGCTGGGACTCGAACCCGGACCACAGCGGTGAAAGGCCAGCGCTCTAACCGCTCAGCCAACCATGCCACTCGAGGATGTGAAGTCACTGAGGATCGAACTTGAGACCTCTCGCACAGAAAGCCGAGCACTAACCAACTGTGCCATCCTTGCTACTAAAAATTCGTGTGTCACCGCCCAGATTCCTGTGAAGCGTTAGTAAAGAGGGAGGGGTGGGATTAACTTTAGAGAAAGAGATGAAATCTTTTTTCGTTGTTGTCACACATGTATAATGCTCCTTGATTAAAGAAAAAGGTCAGACATATAGTTGCAGAATAGTGCGCAAGGAATTGCAGGCCTTCAAACCGACCACGGTATCACCCCCAATTATCCCATACTTTAAACAAAGAAACTAAAACCCCTTTTTTGGCTGCTACACAGGTACGAAGAAGTCAAACACTATTCATTTAATAATCCACCACGGACCCTGCAAGGAAGCTTTGGTCATTTTACTCAGGTAATTGATTGAATTAGCTTTCTCCGCAGGCAATCCAACTCTTTGGGTTTCCTTTGGCAATAGTTATATCAACCTACAAAATCACTCTAACACAGGAGCGGAAGTCTAAAGTGAGAGAGATTTGCCTGCGGAAGAGGCCCTAGGGTATTGATTGAAAATTGTTGTGTTACTAAGTCAAGTGTTCATCCCTTCAAAACAGGTTGTATGGAAGTCTACCAAGCGTCTTGGTGTTGGTATTGCTAAGAATGGCTACGAAACATATCTTGTAGCACGCTATTACCCTGGAGGTAATCAACCAGGAAGATTTGCCGAGAATGTTGGTCGGCCAGTAGGACGTTGAAACCTACTTCAGCTGGAATAGAGGCTTTTGAATTAACCTGTCACATGGTACAGAATCCGCCATACTGGATGGCAAAATATATGCACTGGGAAATATGAAACAAAGACAAGTCAAAGTTGTTCTTGTTGAAATCCTTTTATTTTGGAGGCCGTACCATGTGACCAGTTGATGCATAAGACCTATTTAAGCCTGGTTTTCACTTCGACGGAAGTAGAAGCGGAAGCAACATACGCAGACTCAGTATCGCGTTTATCACTTAGGTGTGAGAAAAAACAAGCGCCGCTTATGACCAGTACATTACTGAGTCTGCGTATGTTGCTTCCGCTTCTGCTTCCGTTGAAGTGAAAACCAGGCTTTAAGAATTTATATAATCGACTTTGAAACGATAAAATGGTTGCCTTAAGTAATTCTTTTTCTCAGCCAAAGCGATGAATTTCAAAACAATTCACTTGATTTTGGTGCACTTTTTTGTTCTCGCCACATTTTGACGTTATCTGTGCATATATTAGAGTACAGACGCATGGAAAAATGGAATCTAATTGTTAATTTCAAGGTTTTATATCTTTAGTAAGTTCGGGCGTGCCGCGTATCGACCATAACGGCAACGTTTCCTATTTACCTTTTCCGTAGGCTACTCCTTGATTGGGTTTCCTTTGGCATCGAAAGGGAAGAGAGAAACTGGGGATAGTAGTAATACCTCATTTAGCAGTTACCACAGGAAAATCGAAAGTAAAAAGGAGTTGCCTGCAGAAGACGTGAGAGGCTAATTTCCTATAAGATTTTCATAACTCATGTTATTAAAAGCTGTTTACTATTTGTATATGCTTGCCAAGAGATCATCTTTTATACATGGGGATATGCATTTTATCATATGACAACCAGTGGTATACTGGCCGATAACAACATCGTAAAGTCCGTATCGACACTGCTTCCAATGGCCAGGTGATATTTAATATTGGTATCTTCACTTCGACCAATCACGAGCCAGCATTTTCCCGCTTCTTCGGCTACGTTCATGAAAACTTCATTGTTTACTTCACTAAATTAAACTTCGACCAAATCGCGCCAAAATGTGATCAAATTCAAGTTTATCTTTGCTGTTTTGACGTAAAATGCTTAAGAAAATGGAATTTTGCTTTCATTTACATCGAGGATAATCGTTTTGTTGTCGTCGTCGTCGTCGTTGTTGTTATTGTTGTTGTTGTTGTTGCTGTTGTTGCTGTTGTTCTGAACTCAAGATTTTTGCTAAACTCAACTTTTGAGCAAAAACCAGAAAAAGCAGGCCTCTCAATTCATATTTCGCCTATCAGCAATGCGCAGACAATTTTTAAATTAAACTTGTAAACTTGTAAACTTAAAAAATACTGACTTATATGGACAGCAAGTTTACAGCTTCGCCTCCAGCCACTTATCTGACTTGGAGACTTTCAATTGGAAATACAGCGCAGACTTGAAATTATTATAATAGCGCCCATAAGTTTGGACTCCAAAACAGAATAAAGAATGCTTCATCTGCATAGATCTGCTTGCTAGTTTTTGTTGTTTTGAAAGATAGATATTTCTCTTTGTGAGAAATTTTCTATCCAAAGGTATAACAAATGGTGTTTTATTACAATTTTTTTGACAAACCAAACGTATATAAATCTTCAAAAACATCAAAATCTTTACCTGTAATTTCCCTTTTTCGGCGCGCGTTAGAAAATGGTCATAGAAGAAATCTGTGTTTTTTATCACTGATCGGCAAATGATAAAAAGTAAATTACATGGCCGCTTGGAGATATGGAATTTATCTTTTAATGTTGTTTCTCAACACTCGAAGATAAATTCCATAACTCCGAAAGCCCATGTAATATATTCCCTATGTTTGTAATATTTGTATCAATAAAAACGTCCGATAACTCAAGCTTTAGAACCAGATTTGTATCAACGAATATTGGATCAGGTATCATATGCATGTCACGGATGAAAGAGAAATGGAAAATGTCTTTCTTTAACTTCACTTGAGAAAGTGACAATGGAAGGAAACTAGGGCTGGAGCGGATTTGACTGAAATCAAACTCGTCAACGTCAGCGTTGCTAGGCTACCCAATGCAACTGACGTGCGTGGAATAGAGTGTTTTTCTCCCATTATACACCCAGGGCGGTACTTTATATAAAGACACGTCTATCTCAGTGTGCTTCCAGAAACACTACTGAAACAGCAGGATTCCTCGCCTATCAATTGTCAGTAAAAGACAGACATCATCAGGTGAGAAATACAGTGAAAATGCATTGTGTTAGCAAGTAGTATCGTTGTCGTCTTTTTTGCTTTCATTCAATTTGTGACGCATTGAGTTTTTCTGTTTGTTAATTTGTTAGGGCTCGATTTTATATATGTGTTTTTGTTTGCTATCTACGATAGAAATATTCATAATTCAGGAGTCTTAACCCTAGCAGGCTTGTGACAAACAACCGTAAAACTGACTGCTGAAATTAAAAAAATTGTTCATTTACTGACTACCGACAATCAAATTAACTTTGACTAAATGACATCGATATTCATTAACATTTTTAACTGACAAATCGCTTAGATTTCAACTGACTACCGAAATGCGGTCATCCCTTAGACCCCGTTGGTACGGTGTCAGTAGGTTGTTGGTACAGGGTGTCAGTGCATGGGTTGTGTTTATTGCGTGTGTTTTTTGTTTTGCTTTTATTTTTGTTGGTAGATCGTCATTAGGTTGTTAGCGGGCAGTTCCGAGGTTGTTTGCAGACTGGCCGGCAGTTATAAGTAAGCGTGCCGATGGAGCAACGACATTATTACGCAATTACCATTTTTGTTCAAGTCATATACCTCTTGAAATTGCTCTCATTCCGTGACGAGGTACAAGCTAACCAAATATGCCAAAAGAAAATATCGTTTTGTTCAAAGCAACAGTTTTTATTATACGATATTACTGACGATATTGAGCGTTTATAGTGCATAGAGATATTGTGTGCCTGTTTGCTGAGGAGAATGAAAGTCAACAAACTGAGACTGGTTGGAACAACTTTCATTTGGCCACATGCTGTGACCATATTGTGTCACTTCAACAGCAATCAAGACAACTAACTCTTAATTAAAAAATCATAAACTTTGAAGTGATTAAACAAGATCACAGCCTACTTTAAGTTGTGAGTGACAGTGAGATTGTCGTTGTGGTTAGCAGTGCTGACACCCAGGGAGGTCTCCGATACACACCACTGAGAATTGCACCGTAAAAGGGAAAACTCTTCCAAAGTCAGTTAAGATTTTGCGCGCCTCGAACTTGTTGAGACTAACGTACGTACAGGAAAGCAACGAAGTAGAATTTAGGTGTGTTTTTGTGTAATTATAGTGTTAACTCCTTGCATCCAAAATCCAGTTTGCAAGTGCTAAAACAAAAACGTAATTATTACTTTTGTTGATACCCATTTAAATAAATAATTGAAGACTAAATCATACACTTCTTTGAATTCTGATGACCTATATTAAATCAAACTGAGCGTAACAATGCCAAGGTACTTGCCTGATCTCTGTTTGATATTAACGTCAAGATAGAAAATACACAATCTTTCAAATGTAAAAAAAGAAAGATAGTACAGGTTATAAATAATCCTTCCTTCTTGCTTCAATTCTGTTGTTAGTCAAAGATGTTAACATTTGGATGTTTGTTTACAAGTTCATTACAAAAGTCAACTGTTTGGAACTGTTTTTCATGCACAGTGCCCTTATAAAGAATTAAACTATTTCCCGCCTTTATATCGGCCCGTTTTACGCTTCAGAAAAAAACCGTTAAGAACTAATATTTGTTCACGGTAAACTGACTATAATGTTTATATATACTAAGCATACATTTCTAACGGTCATTTATGCAATCAGAAAGTTTGGAAACATCGTTGACAAGAGAAGGAGACTCGGGTTTTCATCTCAGTATATTCGTATTGGCAGCATTGTGATTATCACAAGTACTTGACGTTTCAGGTATTCGTTTTAACCTTTTGAGTACTTATTTTGCATATCTAGTTATTTGCTGTCACGCTAGCGCTTTCTTTACATTTCCAAAGAAACTGTACTACAAGGGAATTCTAAAATCTCAGAGCAAAAGTGACTTTGGTGACAAGACGAGAGTGTTGTTGATCCTGAACTTTCGCCTTCGGCGTAGGCTTTTTTGGGGAGGAAAATTATTTTAGTAATTGCATGCAGTTTGATTTCATCTTCAGAACAATTGCTTGACAGCAAACACAATAAGTTGTTTGCAAACGAGTCTTGGAACTTCACGACATCAAAAATTGTTATTCATATACATGACAGCCAACTTGAAAAGCCATCATGGATAAAGCTCTTCTCGCTGTGTTTTTGGTGTCGTTTACCGTGGTTAATGCGCTGGACGTGGGTTTGGATGATATTGAGGACAATTACCAACAGTCGTTCCTCGATAAAAGGACAGCATGTAAGTGATAAATACAGTTTCGCAATTGTTGTTGACTTTTCTGCATATACTTCAGTCTGCTTTTACCTTACATTCACCATTATCAATAACACAATTTTTGATGGAAAAATTCTGTGATTTCCGTTTGTGTAAAAACCGGAATGGCCGTGCAAAACAATTAAACCGAAACACAGGGTATATACACAATCACGTAATGAGAGGCAAATTTAGATGCAATAACTGATACTTTTATAAAATAGCATTACACGTATCGCACTCGACTGGTTGGAATCCTTTTGTTTTTGAGGCTGTTACATTCTAGCCTGCGTTGCCGGCCCTTAAGGGAAGGGGAGGGGAGGGGAAGAGGGGAAAGGGGAGGGGGGGGTGGACTGGGGAGGAGGGGAGGGAAAGTTAAGAGGGCTCTCATTTCCTTCTCTCCTCCCCTCCCCAGTCCCCCTTCCCTCTCCTTTCCCCTCCTTCACCCTCCCCTTCCTTTCCCTTGAGAGTCAGCAACGCAGGCTAGTTACATTCTTTTGCTCGCCAGAATGACAGATTTGTTACCACATTACCAGTTGATGCAAAAGGCCTATATTTTAGTATTTACTGCCATGGGTAGAGGCGTTTGAAGAATCAATATGTTTTTGATCGTACTCTTCTTTCCAGGTAGCGACCGTAATACGATCAACACATGCAGAAGATATAAGAATTGGGGCTATTGCTCTGGATCTTGGATGAGATCTAACTGCGCCAAGACCTGCGGTCATTGTAGTTCTTCATCATCATGTTAGTGAAAACAAAAAGCTCATAAGCAGGACAATACGTCGTATTGCGTGACGTGAGTCACGCAATGTAGCGTCATTAAGTAGATTTAGAAAATGCGACGCGACGTGAGAACGAGATGGCGAAGATATTACATTTCATTTCAATGATCTGGTCGTTAGCTGCGTTTAGGACGCCATTTCACCTGTTTTCAATTGTCCTCCCCTCAACATCGACGAGATTATTTTGCACGCCAATCGTCACTGTAGGTGCGTCCTCTTTCACGCCAATTGCGTCGCCTTTGCTAAGATCTAACTCAGTATTCTACTGTCAATATCTGTATCTGTATGTATCTGCTCTGAATAAAACCGCTGAAATCTTGTGAAATCACAAGAAATGCGGGAATGCAATGATTGCCAAAATATATTTTAAATCCCTCTTAACTCACAGGCATTTGAAGAGTATATTTTGGGCGTTGTGAGCGTTTCAGTTAGAAATACTAAATGTATTAGATATTTGTATTACTACAACCTTTCTGCAATCGACTGTATATACTTTATACTAATGTTGGTGCGTCGACCTAATGTTAGGTACGGACAAGAGACCGAGGAACACATGCATGAAATATACAAATTGGGGCCATTGCTCTGGATCTTGGATGAGATCTAACTGTGCCAAAACCTGTGGCCATTGCTCAACCGGACGACAACCGACAACAATGCGACCTACTAGACGTCCCACAACAAAGCCCCATAAAAGTACATGTAAGTAGTAAAGAATATATACTGTAAAGACAAAACAAGAATAGCAAAACGTCCCGATTTACACTAGCATGGTAGTTTCTCGAAAGTGAACTAAGGGACAGGGAGCTAACATTATTAAGTTTAGGGCAACTTGTAACCTCCCCCTGTCCCCTGTCCCCCTTAATTGACAAGATCAGTTCAAAGTCCACGCAACTCGTCCTATCCCAAGACGTTGTCTTCAATCATTTCTTCGTCATCAAAAGATACCTAGTATAATTCTGAAGCTTGCCTTACTGTTCCTTTTCTTTGCGGTTATTTCTAGGCAGCGACCGCACATCGAAACAAACGTGTTTAAAGTATAAGAATCGGGGCTATTGCTCTGGATCCTGGATGAAGAGAAACTGCCGCAAGACTTGTGGCCGTTGTTCAACCGCAACACGTCCAACAACAAAACGACCTACAAGGCGTCCAACCTCAAAACGTCAAACAAAAACATGTAAGTAAGAACTTTTTAGCTTTCGTTCTGGTTTTTTTTTGATGTAGTTTACAGTTTTTTGTTTTTGTTGTTGTTTGTGTTTTTGTTTGTTTATTGTTTTTATGTTTTGCCTTGCGTGTGTGTGTTGGTTGCTTGCTAGCTTGGCTTGTTTTGGTTTTTCTTTTAAAATGCTGAGTTAATACCATGTAGATCGTAAATAAGTTGATCTTCATCTTATTAATACAGGTAACAAGAGAGACAAAAGACAATGTCCCTTTTATAAATCAAAAGGATACTGTAGTAGAAGTCACCAGTATTACTCGTGGATGACAAGTAACTGCGCTATTGCATGTGGAATTTGCCAACGACCAACAACAAAAGTTGGAAAGAATGTCCATCTAGGTAAGCGGGTCAAGACTGTTCGGTTCAGCGGCCATTTCGGCTCTGTCCAGATTCCGGATCCGTAACTTCCAAACGCTATTCTTAGCTTTTATTCGCCTTGGATCTTGAGATTGTTTTTAATTAAAAATCTATATATATATTTATTCGGCTGGTTCAGGTGTCCTGAGTGCCAAGGCCATCCTAAATCGAACCAGCAGTTGGAAATATTTTTAGACGCTGAGCTCTCCTTGTGTTTCATTACAACTATGTGTAAGTACTTGGTGTAATCAACAACAAGTGTATCAAATAGATTGTATATCAATGGATGGATGTATCATCTGTTGATATACTTGGTGTTCCATACACCAAGTACTTACTCAACTACGAGGTACGTCGATCACATGGCTGCCGGCTGTTACGGAGTCTAAGCCGTGCTGTGACCGTGTCAGCACCGCGCGTGATGTTTGCTGTAAACGTGCCGTATGCGTTTACGTTTGTAAACGTATACAAATATACGTTTAGGCCTTCCGCTCGCAAGGAAATGCCTGAAACTCTCACCGTAAACGCATATTTTCGAAATCGCATTCCATATGGGATATTTTCGAAAACTCAGTTTACGCGTTTTTGTGTGGCACACATAAACACAAATTTTCAGTAGTCACAATGCTTGCTCAATGAAGCATTTACCATTGCTTACGAGCTGAAGCGCTTACGTGTAGACATCAAAATGCATAATAAATAAACAATAACAAACGTAGATTTATTTGAGTGGACGCCGCTAAAACGAACTGTAAACGGCCATCGTTTTCGTGCGGACAGAAATATTTTGATGCGTTTGCTAACGTACGTAAACGTAGACGTAAACTCGTTTTACAAGCGTAAACGCATACTTGTGGACGGTTCTTAAAAGCACGTGCCAACAATACTACTAACTAATAAAACCTTTGCTTTTAGTGAAAGTCAATCGTCATGAATGTCTAAAAGCTCACAATGACTACCGCCGCAGACACGGAGCAGCTCCGCTGACCTGGGACCCCAAGCTGGCAAAAGATGCGCAAAACTGGGCTTTGCATTTGGCGACAATAAAAACGTTAAAGCATGTTGGACAACATGTATACCAAGGGGAAAACCTGGCTCAGAAATATTGGCAAGGTTTAACTTGCAAAGACGCTACGAAGGAATGGTAAGCAAAAGCTTAGTGGCCTGTGGAACTTAACATTAAGTCGGAGGAAGGGACTGGTAGCAAGGGTGGGTACATCTTCGGAAAACCAGGGGTAAACTTCTTTCGCTCGTCTCTCGCTACATGATGGTAATAGGACCAAGTGGAGTCCAATTCGGTCTGTAATCATACGAGGGATAAACAAAATTGGACGACCGCGTAGCGGGATTCTAGTATGATTATAGACAGAATTGGACGACACGAAGTCCTATTACCAATTAATCATAACTATTACAACTTCCGAGAAAAATATTTTCATGCTAATCAATGCTAAGCGCAACTAAAATGACCAATTTTAGTTGAAAAAGCGAGAAAAAATAGTGAAAAATCTCTTGAGCGCGCGCGCTCAAAATGCGAAATCTGATTGGCTCGGGCAACTGTCCGATTACAACTGTCCTATTACAGGTGTCCAATTACAGCCAACTGTCCAATTACAATATCCAATTACAACCTACAGCTTGATAAGTGAAAAACAGAGCAGTCTTTCAACCAATCAGATTTGAGGAAATTGTAATAGTTTTGATTACAGAAAAAATACCCCTGCATGGGAACGTTATCTGTTAGAATTTGTTCCGAAAGTCAAAATTCACCTCTTTTCCGATTGGTCGACCCCAGCTGGTTGACCAATCAGGTTGGTTGGATTCTTTGGAAGCGCCATATTGAATTTCGACTTCCGGATCAAGTTCTAACTGACATCGTTCCCAGGAGTATTTTTTCTGGGAGGGAGAAACGATCAATAGAATTTCACCCCTGGGCTTCCAAGGATGGGGTGACGCCTAGTCTGTGACCTTTTACCGCTGTGGCAAGGTTCGAGTACACATTTGGTCGCTGCAGACCATCTATGAGTTAAGTTAGTTGGTCTCTCTAGGTTTTCTCCTTGTACTAGTCTGGTTTTCCATACGGTTTCGATCTTGACTTGCAATACTCCGTGATCAGACATGGGTCGTATAGCGGCAGAATAGTGCAATATGAATTATAGACCTTCAAATTAACTGACCACGATAGCACCGCAAAAGTATCCCATACTTTAAACAAAGAATCTAAAACCAAGAGACCATAATACTAAGAAAGCGAAACTCAGTATTGATGTCTGTGCGATGTTCGTGGCGGCTAAGGCTATTTTTAGTAATTTCGCCATCGCGCGCGCAAGGCTCTCAAACAAAAGCCGAGAGCAAACGGTCCCGTCCGCGCGCACATCATCGCGCGCGCGCAAGGGCTCAGACAATAGAATTTGATTTTTGATGTGCGCGTAGCCTTAGCCGCCACGAACATCGCACAGACATCAATACTGAGTTTCGCTCTCTTAGTATTATGGTCTCTTGCTAAAACATATTTTTGGCTGTTACACAGGTACGACGAAGTCAAACACTATTCATTTTCTAATCCACCTCGAATCACGCAAGGAGATACGGGCCATTTTACTCAGGTAAAAGATCAAACGATAATATGTATAATAAATAAAAGTCTAACACAAGTCGGGAACCCATTACTTGGAGCGTGCATATGTGCAATATTGAACAATTAACAAATTGAAGATGGTTTTGTGTTGTCTGTCCTCTTATTGACACACCCTTGACGTCATAAAATGAGCAAAATGTTCAAAACTCAAGTGGAATCATGAGTGCAGCGATTTTTACAACAATTGTTTGAGATAAAAGTTGAAAAATCCTTTTCAAACGGGGCAACAGAAAGAGCGCGCGCGCGCTGAAACGCGTCAGCAGTGTGCCTGTACTCTTATTGACACACTCTAATAAACCAATCAGATACTTGATTAGTATCAAGTGTTGTAAAAAACTTTATTTAGACACGGGATATTAAATAATTAGGTGCCCATTCGTTTAACATTAACAGGTTGTGTGGAAGTCTACCAAGCGTCTTGGTGTTGGTATTGCTAAGAATGGACCTTACACGTTCCTTGTAGCACGCTATTACCCTCCAGGAAACGTATATAGAAAGTTTGCCAAGAACGTTGGTCGGCCAGTCGGTCGTTAGAGCTTTAGACATATCATAAGTGAAACAAAACCTTAATTCGAATGAATATATTGTCATAATTTTAAGTCATATTGCTTAACGCTGCATACATGCCAATTAATTCAGTTGTCAGTTGTCTGGAGAGACGTGTCGTGAGTAAAAAAGTAAATTGCGGTAAAGTTTTGGCAGCATATATTAGCCATAGCTACGTACATCTCTTTTGTAGGGGTTTATAAAATCCCAGTTCTTCTGATTATACAATAAAGGCAATAATAAAAATTCAGATCATTGTCTGAGTGGAAAGGTTTTAATTGAGGGCCATTATGTAAACTATTGGTCACCGGTAATAATGTCTATACCCTCATTAAAATAAAAAAAAATTTACGGTTTTTTCCCCGAGGAAACCTTCCAGGAAAGTTCCGCGAGAACGTGCTATCTCCGCGAGATTAGAGCCAACGTAATTATTTGCAGACGATTTTGTAATGTAAGGCCAGGTTGAGCTTTGCAGTGATTTTAAAGGCATTGATTTCCATTGAGTGTTATATTTAACTTTGATGTTGCTAATCTGCATTTTGATCAATGAAAGGTGCAGTTCATACGATTGCGAGTGGCAACGATTTACTGAGTTGTACTAGTGGCCAGCACATCGAGGGGAGGAGGGGAGGGGGAGGGGCCGCTAACACAGGCAGAACGGAAAGGTGTCAAGTCCTTTCAATTGGTGTTCATGATTAAAAGTTGTTTTGAAGTTGAGCTTTTTATGGAGTGACTCCATAGTGGAGGAGGACTCTACCTTTGGGTAATCAATTCAACCAAAGCCATTGTTGGGGTTAATTAGCTGCCTTACCTCTAATCAAAATCGTCTATGCTTTCCTTTATTACAGAAGAAAACTACATTTTTTGGGGGGGAGGGGGGAATTGTTGTTGTTGGTAGTGGTGGTTACAATGGACAGACAGCCTTTTAGGTGCATAAAAGCACGTGTGGTAAGCAGTAAGCCCTAGCCTTACCCCTAAGGCTTTTTCTCCAAAAAAAGCCAAACCCAAGAAAACCGTCGAGTAAAACGTAGACTCAATAACAATTTTAAACCTGCAAAAACCTAGCCAAAATAGTAAGCTCAATGTTAACTTAAGTGTGAGGGTGAATGTGCATCAGTGCAATGGACTGGAAAATGAAATAGTGCTAACAGGTAGGAGATTAACAACACTCTTGCTACATGCACGTGAAGGAAAATATGTTGAGCTCACTTTCCTCAAGGATAGTTTAAAAGAACTCAGAAATCAGTTACATTACTTTTACAAGAAAAATGCCCGACTCCTCGCCCCATATGTTTTAAATGTTATATAATAGTTCTTCAGTTTTTTTATCGACGGTTGATCATGATATAGTTAGTGTATACTCTATTCATCGATTACGCGTCATGGATTATAGAAACACGTGGGACGATACAAGACACGAGATGGTTTTACCGTTATTTCAAAATTGAGAAAAGAAATGATGGTAACACAAAACCAAAGCGTGGTTTGGCGTCCAAACAATTTTTGCTTTGTTTGATTCAACCCAACCGTTTTTACGACCAACGGAAGAACCGAGTATTTAAAAACGGGGCATCTTGTCCCATAACATTAGTGCTTCCGTACAAGACAACTGAAGCAGAAAGGAGAGAGAACTCGATCATAAAAAATTACATTAGTTGGTAAGTTTTACCTTTTATTGAAAATATACTATATATGTACAAATAATTGAACAATTCGGTAGTTAATTGCTGCTTATTTTTAACCTGTCGAACACATTTACAAATTCTCTCGAGTTCAAATGAGTATATTAATTTTAGCTTATGAGTGATCCTTTGAGCATCCAATCCCTGACATAAGTAAGCAAATACTACTATTTAATGCGCAAATATGTTTATTTATCGCGGTCTATTAATTGTACAATATTTAGTAGAGGAACGAAAGGATTAAGCAATTATATTCGTCTATAATCGAAGATAAAAAAAGGCACAACTAACGAGAATGTGGTACATTGTCTGCAATTAATCAGGGATATCTTCCAGTAAAAAGTACACAATTTTTGACATATACATTTAACTACAATAGAATTATATATACATTTTCTTTCCATTTTATGCTGCAATGATTGTAAACCGTGCATTCTATCAAAATAGTAGCTAGATCTTTAAATATGCAATTCCATAAAATTCCGGCGAATCGCAATGACGGCATGACCAACCGTAAGCAATTTGGAAAAATAGCATAAGTACCTTGCTGTTTTAATTAATGGCTTTCAAGCTTCTTTAAGATTTTGAAACCTTATAACAATGGACTTGAAAAAGCATACAGTGCATTTCATGGAAATCAAACACATTTTCCAAGAAAGATCGAATCTTTAACTGATCCCAAAACTCCTGCTTCTACTCCTTCAGTCATGAGTATTCGCATAATTGACCGCACACTTTTAGCATATCAACAACTCCGTCAGCTCCAACGTATTCCTACACGTGGTTAATTGTCTTAACACTACACTATTTACTTTAACTTTAAGCGAAGTTTTCAACTAGACTGAGTTAGAAAGGATTCGAAAGAAGATTTGTTTTAGAATGTTTTTACTGTACATGTTTGAATGTTTTTCTCAATTTCTGAGACAAAACTTTAGATAGTTCGATAGTGTTATTTTTTTCTCTTGGCAAGGAATTAAATAAAACCGTTAAGTCATTCAAAAAAGTGTTGACTGACTGCAGTCACAACAATAGCTGTTAACGGGGTTTCAATCATTTATTGTTGGAGAGATTATCTATTGATGCAAATCTAACGGTTGTAGTGCTGTATTTGAATATAACGTCGAACCTCTACTTATTACCACCTAACGATTTGAGCGGCTCCCTCTCTTCTTCAAATAGTTTCAAAAATTTAAAAAGTAAACTATAAACAAAAAGTAAACATTAAACATTGGCACCTCCCGTAAGCGACCACCTCTTGTAATCGACCGCCCCGCGGCGACCACTTTGAGAGTTTGATTTTATCATTTGTGTGGTCACCAAGCTACATCTTTACGAGCAAGGTTTCCTTAAAAAGTTTCTTTGTGCCTTAAATACACTTTGCATGCAAAGCGGAATACTTGTGTCGAGTTCCCTTAATGTCCATCTAGCCACATCATGAGCAAGGAGCTGTTTATATGGAGGCAAGCCAGCCCGGTAAGCGGGCTGAATTCTTTTGTTTTCTTTTCCCTTGGGGACAGAGAACAAAAGATGTCAGCCCACTTACCGGGCTGGCTCACCTCCATATAAACAGCCCCTAAATCTTGACAAATTTTCCTTGATCGTGCCATATTGAAAAAGTTGCCATATGTTGAAAAGCTGGCGTGGCAGCTTTTTCAATTTGGCAAAATGGCAATTTTTTGTAGTCTATACGAGCAGCTTCTACTTGTCAAGGAAAACACATGAAGGAAAACTTAATTGTTTGTAAAGACACATGCGGCTTTATTGTTCACCTCGTGTAAGGAGTGGGTTACACTTGCTCGCATGATGTCGTACGAGTGTGAAATGGGCCACGCCGAGTCGTGACCATGCCGAGTGCAATCATTTCTATAAAAACTTTCGGAGTTCTGCCGTAACCGTGTGGTAACTGTGTAGTGCCATTTTCACAATCTTACGAAATCTATACTCTGCACTATTTAATTTGTTAGACAATTCGATTTTGTCCCGGGGGGGTACTCCCTTACAAAAGTGGTAGGGGTGCTCGACGGACCTTTTAGGGTCGAAAATATGACCTGCTCGATTAACTTTTAGGGTTTCCGGTTCATAGCGTACCTTTTAGGGTAAGGCTAACGAAAATCACATAAAAATTGAAACGATCTTACATACGAATATTCTTTGTTAACAATGTGTTCGTAACTTTTAGGGTATAAAATCGGCATCTCCGATAATTTATGCGTACCTTTTTCATTTTCAAAAACCTCCGTCGAGTACCCCTACCACTTTTGTAAGGGAGTACCCCCTACCCCCCCCCCCCCTCTACCCCCCCCCCCCCCCCCGGGATTTTTTCCTCGCAAGGGACTGGCTCCATGCTGATAATTAACAATCAAGGTCAGTTGTATCCAGCTCATACCAAATGTGGCTAGGAGTAACTCATTTTGTTCATTTTTCTTCACAGCTCAAATATACATATAAAAATATACAACAAAACATGGCAAAAGTTTTTCTACTCGCCATTTTTGTATCTTTCACTTTGGTTGATGCTCTGGATCTGACATCACTCTATAAGAGGACACAATGTAAGTGAATTCCGCATGTATTTTCTATTCTATTGGTCATCTTAAGTCATAGAGTTATAATTTTTTAGTGTTCTCGTGTGCTCGTTCTTCTTGGAAAAAAATTAAACGTTTAGTAAAAGTATTTCGCGCACTACAATGCATGTCCTTGATCCGTGGTTTCATTAACAAATAGATTCCATTTTGAACATTTTGACGTCTTCTGTGCATCGATTAGAATACAGACAGACGGAAAAATGGAATCTATCTGTTTTATATAATATTTATCGAAACATTCCAACCAATCAGAGTGCGCGTAAGATTCGATGACGCCATCTATGTGTGTGTACTCTAATCACACATGGTTGTTCGACCAATCAGAGCGCACGTAACATACCAATTATTATATAAATTCAAAAAACGCATAAAATGTCTTATGTCTCGCAATCAATGCTCTGTCAGGGTGCAATACGGAATTCAAACACAAATGTTTGGTGATTGAGCATTTAGTATTTCATGGGACTAATTTCTTTTTGTTTATATAGTGCAGGAATTTGCGTTTCTTAATATATGCATTGAATTTCTTTTATCGAATTTCTTTTCAAAAGGTATTGACCAACATGGTTCTTATTGCAAGCAGATGAAAAATTACTGCAACGACCCTTGGTTTAAATCTAAACTAAAAATTCACTGTCCTAAGACCTGCGATCCTGCATGTGGTTCACCAGCAAATAAATGTATGTACTTTATATTCATCGGGGTTCGGTTGCTCGAAGATGGGTCAGCGCTAACTAGTTTAAACCGGTTTTCAAAACCGGTTTTCTTTACATTTAACCTTGCATATGGCTTGCGCTATTAAATCCGCCTCAACTTCGAGCAATCGGACGCAGATTTAGTGAAAATTTCATGAATGAGCGCAAATCGGGAAAGGTCTATTTTCATAGCCTGATGTTCAGATGGTCAGCGGTTGCTCGTTACACTCTAGGGTAAGTACGTGGTGTATGCAAAACCCATTGTATGCAGCACCAAATGTATCAACTGAATAGACTGTAGATCATGATCATCATGATCATGGCGTTCCATACACCAAGAACATACCCACTCTACTTCTATTCCAAGTAGAGTTTTACGAGCAACCGCTGACCGTCTGAACATGAGGCTACTAATGTCCAAGTATGTTGAAATTCTTATATCTTAAGACGGGTCTTATCAAATTTCTTTTTTCAAAGGTATTGATCAACATGGTACTTACTGCAAGCAGATGAAACATTACTGCAACGACCCTTGGTTTGAATCTGAACTGAAAATTGACTGTCCTAAGACCTGCAATCCTGCATGTGGATCAGCTCCAACCAAACCACCAGTCAATAAATGTATGGAATTTATATTTAGATTGAATATTTCATGAGTGACGGAGTGAGTACAGAGCTTCGGCAATATTCAAAAACTCCACTTCAGTGCTTCCTACACTTGGAAACCATTTGGAAACCATGGGTTGGGTTGGGTTGGGTTGGGTTGGGTTGGGTTGGGTTGGGTTGGGTTGGGTTGGGTTGGGTTGGGTTGGGTTGGGTTGGGTTGGGTTGGGTTGGGTTGGGTTGGTTTTGCTTTTGCTTTTGCTTTTGTTTTAGCCTTATTATGAAACGTTTTTTGAATGTGTAATTCCATCTATTCATGACAATATAGCGTATAAAATAGGTAATATAATTATAATGATATACATGGAAATTTGTATCTTCACTTCGGGTACTAAGATTATCCTACTACTAGGATCATCCTGTCTCGCCGGTCGGAATATCCTAGCACTATAAGAGTATGTTTCGGTCATGAAAACGGAAAAAATAGAGATACTTCGCCAACTAGGATTAGGAAACGCTGTTGGGGACACTGTGGTAGTTCGGGTGACCTAGCACGAGCAATCACTTATTTCTTTGAACTCTGCTTCGGGTTGCTTTGGGCATGTAAACTGAACGTAAAAGTTGGTTCGACTGTTAGGATGATCCTATATTGCTAGCTAGCTAGGATTATCCTAGTGTCATGTAATCACCTCCTTATTCTATTTTTTATTATCTTTTGAATGTTGGTCCGGCCGGTAGTTGACGAAACCCCGACCTTCACTTTTCGGCGCTGAAAACCGGCGCTCGTCCATCTGAGCCAACCTGACCTCTCTTGCGCGCGCTGAATCGTAATGAACTCAGCTAGGAAACTTCAGGAAAATGATCATTTCTTTCCTCAGGTAATCCTGATCAATACTATTGTAAAACCTGGAAAATGTTTGGATATTGCAAAAGTAAATTGTACGAAGGCTACGCAAAAGCGAACTGCCCTAATGCTTGTGGATTTTGTCAGAGCAAAAGTAGAGCAGTAACACCAACGAAGGTAACCAAGACAACGAAGCCAACGAAGTCAACCAAACGAACAAAGCCACCCAAGGCAATCAAGGCAACCAAGCCATTAACGAGCCCAACAAAGCCTATCAACCCCACTGGGCCAGGTAATCATTAGGTTAAGTAGCAATTGCAATGTGCTTAAAAAGTAGGCAACTCTCTATTGTTCCGATGCATTTCACTTTCTCCATATAAGAATGGTCGGATTTTCAGGCTGAGAATACGTCGACCTATGAACAACATATTATTGAAATAAAATGCGCTAGAGAGAGAGAGAGAGAGAGAGAGAGAGAGAGAGAGAGCGAGAGCGAGAGAGAGAGAAAAAGCTTTTCATACAGATAGACGTTTTTGAATGGAGTTGCACCTTAAGTGTTAAGTAAACTTTTCTACAGCCCCTCTACTCGGGCGAGGAAGAAATTCACTTTTGTGGTAAAATACATCGAAATTCGAAATAAAATTAGAACGTTAATTTACTATCATAATCGAGTACTTAATTGGACCAAATTAAAAAATATATATATCTACGATAATATAAATAATAATAAAAATTTCGTTTAGTTCAAGTCAAAGTAAACGAAGATGAATGCCTTAAAGCCCATAACGAAAAACGCGCCGACCATGGGGCAGATCCACTGATCTGGGACGAAAAACTGGCTCAGGATGCACAACGATGGGCTGTGAAGATTGCGCAAATTGGTTCCTTAGAACATGATCAAAACTCAGGTCAAGGAGAAAACCTGGCATGGAAATGGTCGAGTTCTGGAGGTGGCTATACATGCAAGCAAGCAACACAGTCTTGGTAAGGCTAAATAGAACAGTCGACCCTGGAGTGGGTGGGGGTACTCCGTATAGTGGACTATATGAAGATGCTCCACCCAAAAAGGCTACTTTTGTGAAGCTAGAGGTATAGAAAAGGGCAGGAAATTTTCTATTTTATGTATAGAAAGGAGTAGGGACATTAGAGTTTTTACAACACTTGATACTAATCTCGCAAATCTGATTGGTTGATTAGAGTGTGTCAATAAGAGGACAGACACACTGCTGACGCGTTTCAGCGCGCGCGCTCGTCCTGTTGCCCCGTTTGAAAAGGATTTTTTTTTAACTTTTATCTCAAATAATTGTTGTAAAAAACGAATTGAAGATGGTTTTGAGTTGTCTGTCCTCTTATTGATACACTCTTGACGCCATAAAATGTTAAACTCTTTACATTGAAGCCACTCACTGCGCTCGTGATTCCACTTGAGTTTTGAACATTTTATGACGTCAAGAGTGTGTCAATAAGAGGACAGACAACTCAAAACCATCTTCAATTTGTTAAAAATCACACAAACCGAACGCGCACGTCCGTACATGATAGTTTCGCTAGAAATGTTTAAATGGAGCACGCTCAAGAGACCGTAATACCAAGAGAGCGAAAATAAGCATTGATGTCTGTGTGATGTTCGCGGCAACTAATTAAGGCTATTTTTAGTAACTTCGCCATCGCGCACGCAAGGCTCTCGAACAATAGAATTTGATTTTTGACGTGCGCGCAGACAAGACCGTTGTTTGAGAGCCTTGCGCGCGCGATGGCGAAGTTACTAAAACTAGCCTTAGTCGCCACGAACATCGCACAGACGTCAATACTGAGTTTCGCTCTCTTAGTATTATGGTCTCTTGGCACGCTTTGCTCCAACTGTGACGTTTTTTAAATGCAAACTCTGAACTAAACTGACATATGAAAGGAAACATTTTCGTCAAAGGTTTATAAAAGGGGTACTTTTTTGCCGAAAAAGGTAATGGCTCGAAAGTCCAGTCAAGCATCTCCGTGTAAAGTTATACTAGAAACTTTGCATTTCTACTTAAAACCATCTTTAATTTGTTTTTTGTAACAATTATTTGAGATAAAAGTTAAAAACACCTTTTCAAACGGAGCAGCAGAACGAGCGCGCACCGATACGCGCAGCAGTGTGTCTGTCCTCTTATTGACACACACTAATCAACCAATCAGATGGCGAAATTAGTATCAAGTGTTGTAAAAATATATTTAGAGGCACTTTTCATTACTATATAGGATTCATTTCAGCACTACTGGAGGCCGAAATCATATGATCTCTTGGAAAACAATCAGTGCTCATACATTTGCTTACTATATGATGAATAAGTATCATCGTAATTTGTAATAAGCCGTTCTTTTCGATCTTAGGTACGATGAAATAAAGGACTATTCATTTTCACATCCATCATTCTCATCTAAAACTGGACATTTCACTCAGGTTGGTTCTAGACAGCTAACAGACTAAGACAATCAAAGAAAAACTAAATATGTTTAATTTTAATACATTGGTTGTTTATTTGCGTGATTTCTTGACTGACAGACAGACCAACCGACTGACGGACAGACTGACCGACTGACGGGCAGACCGACTGACTGACGGACAGACCGACTGACTGACGAGCAGACCGACCGACTGACGGACAGACCAACCGACTGAAGGGCAGACAGTCCTGACGGACAAAGAGACCGATTGACTGAACGACCACCCGACCGACTGTCTGACTGATTGAATAACTGCTTGCTTGCTCCCCTGATTGCTTGCTTGAAAGGATTGACGGTTGATTGAATGATTGATTATATTTATAATTGATTGATTGATTGATTGATTGATTGATCGATCGATCGATTGAATGATTGATTGATTGATTGATTGATTGATTGATTGATTGATTGATTGATTGATTGATTGATTGATTGATTGATTGATTGATTGATTGATTGATTGATTGATTGATTGATTGATTGATTGATTGATTGATTTGGTCATTTATTCAGGTTGTATGGAAGTCAACCAAGCGTCTTGGTGTTGGTATTGCTAGGAAAGGCAACCAAATATACGTTGTAGCACGCTATTACCCTCGAGGAAACGTGATTGGAACGTTCGCCCAGAATGTTGGTGCACCAAAAAATGGCTAAAATCAGAGTTATAGCAGCCACGTTTGTTTTCCAGTGAAAAATGCATGTATTTAAAAAGGAAGTGGCGAAACCACTATACGTTTCGGCATCATATTTTAATCGAATAGTAAAGCTAGCTTTGGGACATTATAACTAGACTGAAATACATTCTGATAGTTTTAAGTATTTTTTATGTTGACAAAGCAGATGTTTGACACTGAATAATACTGTCCAATGTACTTGGACTTGCTCTGTCACTGCTGTTTGTTATCATCAATCTTAGTTTTAATATCTTCTTAGTTCTAAAATCCTGATTCTTAGTTTTAATCTTCTGGGGGTAGTACCTCGCATAGGACTACAGTCCGTACCTCCCTCTTTGGCTTTAACTATTGACTTATACGTAGTTACCTTTTGTGTTATGTTATTTAACAAATTAGATTCCATTTTCCCGTGCGTCTGTACTCTAATCGATGCACAGATGACGTCAATATGTAGTGAGAACAAAAAAGTACGCCAAAATTGACTAATTTACCAAAGTTCAATATCCATCTGTTTTTACATGACAACGTTTTTGCAATTAGGTGTATGTAATTTCTACAATAAAGGTGTTAAAAACAAAACGAAAAACAAGGTTGAAACTTTTTGCATTTGAATACGGAGACGGACAATAATTGTACATATATGTACTGTACACAGGGACCGCGGAGACGGGAGGACTGGGGGCTATAGCCCCCCCCCCCCCCCCCCAACACACACACACACTTTTAATGTTTGTTGTTGTTGGTTTTATCGTAATTGTTAATCAAATTGACGCGCCTTAATTCAAATTTCGGAAAAAGGACAATCATCATGTAGATTGTTTTAGGCTCTCAGAATTTTATGGCTTGCTACAGCCCTTTATATAATAATTGGCATATAACGCGCGCTCTAATTGGTCGAACAACCATGTGTGATTAGAGTACACACACATAGATGGCGTCATCGAATCTTACGCGCGCTCTGATTGGTTGGAATGTTTCGATAAATATTATATAAAACAGATAGATTCCATTTTTCCGTGCGTCTGTACTCTAATCGATGCACAGAAGACGTCAAAATGTGGTGAGAACAAAAGTCACGCCACACGACTTCGTCTCGTGGCGTACTTTTTTGTTCTCACCACATTTTGACGTCATCTGTGCATCGATTAGAGTACAGACGCACGGAAAAATGGAATCTATTTGTTAAGCATGTGATGTTACTTTAAAAGGGCGTTTGAGGAAGTTACGCCCCCGCCGTGTTTTGTAAAATGGTGCCCCCCCCTTTTAAAAGGTCTAGATCAGCCGCTGCAGCCACCCCCCCACTTTTGAATCTGCTCCGCGGTCCCTGGTACACATCTACTTGAGAAATCGCATTGTATCTTTAATTTCACTAATGTTAATACAGTTTACTGTTACTCAATTTGGTGAAGTTTCAGTAATGATTGATTGACTTGAAACGCTATTGAGACGGCGATACATACGATACAACCTTTTGAAAGCAGCTGTATTTCTAAATAACCTGTATTGAGACGTTATGTCATTTAGAGATTCTCAAGTTCGATTCCCTTCTTTCCAGCATATACCTTTGTAATAAATACGTTACGTTGCTATTAAATTAACCTTTTTTTTAAATGTGTATGCATGTTTATATTTAACCATAATTCTACGTATACTTTTATTATATCGCCATCGATTTCATGTGTACTAGCAAACGAATTGTAATGCTAATATGCCAACCATTTTCACAATAGCTTTTACAAGTCGCTAGTTTTTGAAGTTCTAAAAGTCCTCTTTCCTTTTCTTTGAGTTCTTCTTTGTAAATTAACAATTTCTTTGTGCGTCACGTTAAGTTTCTTAAAGGGGGACGACGATCAAAATCGGTTAAAATTGGAAATATGGATTATTCATAGTTGAAGTAACTCAGTGATGGAAATAAATACATATGAAGAATTACTTTCCCAAAAATTCTGCATTTTCAGCTCAATATCACCGAGAAATTTGACCGCATGATTTAAAAGCCAAGAGTACTTTAGGTTCAATTTTAACTTTGAATAAGAGATTCGACTTTGTTGTGCTCAACATCATAAAAGTATTTGAAACCTCTTCTTTCAGTCAGAAAGGAGCGCTCAAGAATCAAAGAATTTGAATTCAGCTTGCATATTACAAGAGGCGTTTTTTACAGTAATTCAAAATATACAGTACGTGCATTTTGAAATACTTGATTTAAGGCGTTTCTCCCATAGTTGAATTTTAGAAAATTGGAATGTAAATTTGCCATAGATTGTTCTAACAGATGGACGAACCATATTCCCTTGATTTGCATACCTAGTAGTTATAACGATGCTGGTCTTTTGATAATTTGAGGAGGTTATTTATGACTGATTTCATTTATAGAGGGGAAAAATTGATATTTTTATGACATTTGTATCCTTACCCCGGGACGGGAGAGCAATATTTTGTTATTACGAGGTTGATAGGAAAACCTATACAATGGCTATTGTCTTAGCCGTTATGTGATTGGCTATCTTAGCAACCCAGATTTCGTCCCTACACAGTGTAATTAGGAAATACGATGGTGTCATAAAATCCACCAAGCTGGGCTTCCTGTGGCCGAAACGAAGAAAAGAGTCAGTAATAGGATTTTGAAGCATAAAAGATAATAAAAAGGTTTTTAGTTTATTTGTGTTATGATTTATTTGATGTCAATACTAAGATAGGAAATAATGATCTCGAACACAAGTTTCACGTCTCCAATCGCTCATGGTTCATGTCTCAGTGAATTCTTAGTTTGTTCATATATCGAAATAGTTGATAACTAAATACTATTACGCACTAAATAGTAAGTAGTTGTTTCATGGATATATGGCGTGCACTCTACGTCACGCCTTTCACTCCCTTTTATTATAACCAAACAGACCAACGTAAAGTTTCGCTTTGACTGTTTGGAGTCTAAACGAAACCCTACGTTGGTCTGTTTGGTTGTAATGAAAGGAGGTGTGTCAAACAGGAAGCTACGTACAAGTTCTACAATCTAAACGGTCAAGATTACATTGCTTAACTAGCAAAATTATTCGGCGGAAAACACATTAATGTACACTTACTGCAAATCTGCAGCGTAACATCAAGATAGCTAAAAAATAACTAAATATCGACTTTGAACCGGCAAAAGCCTAGCTAAAATAATAAGCTCGATGTTTCGTGTCAGCCTGAATGTGTCAGTGCATTGGACTGGAAAATGGAAAAATGCTGAAAGGAAAGAGATTAACAAAACTCTTACTACATGCACGCAAAGGAAAATATGTTCAACGGTGGATGAGCTCATGATCAGCTCACTTTCCTACACATGCCAAGGATAATTTGAAATACGCACAAATCAGTAGCATTCCTTTTTAAAAAATGCCCTCCCCCCTCCACTTTTTTAAATGTTATGTATGCACACCACTTCAGTTTTTCGATCCGTTGATATATTTAATGCATTCTATTCAACTCCTACGCGTCGTGGATTATAAGCCCACGTCGGATGATACAAGACACGAGACTTTTTCCGTTATTTCAAAATTGAGAGAAATAATTGATGGCAACATAAACCGAAAGCGTGGTTTTTAGCGTCCAAACAATATTTGCTTTGTTTGATTCAGCCCAACTGTTTTACGACCAACGGAATGTCTGTGTATTTAAAACCGAGTATCTTGTCCCAAAACGTTCAGTTTCAAGTCTACGTCCATTCAGGAAAACTGAAGCAAAGAGAGAGAGAGAACTGGTTGGTATCGTAAAAGAAATAAGGTACATTAATTGGTAAGTTTTACCTTTTATTGAAAATATACTATATATGTACAAATGATTGAACAGTTCTGTGGCTCTTGCGCATTTTTAACCTGTCGAACATATTTACAAATTCTATCGAGTTCAAATGAGTTTATTAATTTTACCTTATGAGTGATCCTTTGTGCATCGAATCCCTACGTAAGTAAGCAAATACTACTATTTAATGTGCAAATTTATTAACTACTAATTGTAAAATTTAGTACAGGACTAAATTATTTAATAGTTACATGGAGGAAAACTTGCTGTGGAAATGCCTGCGGCTTTAACATGTTCAACACGTGTAAGGAGTGAGTCACACTTCCTGAACTATTAATTTTGAGACATTTTGACAAGCAACAGTTTTATCGAGTTCATACCAAATGCAGCTAGTGACTCATTTTGTTCACTTTTCTTCACAGCTGAATATACATATTGTATGTCACCAAGAAACATGGCAAAATTTCTTCTACTCGCCATTTTTGTGTCTCTCACTTTGGTCGATGCTCTGAATCTGAGACCACTCTACAAGCGAACAAATTGTAAGTGAATTTCACAATGTATACTTCGAAAAACACTACGGAAGCGCTCTTATCTCATACTGGCCCCCATACTCAATCATTCATTTTTTTCTTCGCAAAATATCAGTTTCTCGCTTTTTTATTGGTCGAGAACTGTGGTAAATAAGAGTCCATACCAACGATTTGCCTCATGGTTTTGATCTTGCGCGCTAGCCAGCGCTGTGCGTCACTTCTAAATAGACCTCGCTTAATAAATGTATGACTCAGACAAACAGCATGAAATTAAACTGCAATCGTACTGAAGAGAACACAGGAAACATAGATTTTAATATGAAAACAGTGATTATTTTCAAAACGTGGTCAGTAAAAGCCAAACTGCAAAAATCGGAATCAAGGAGATGAACAATTTGGTTTGTTTGTTTGAGTCCTGACGTCGCTGACGCACTAGCCCTGCTATTTAATTCTTCCCCAATTTGTGGTAAAAATACATACAATGGCTCACTGTGGTTATACTCTTATTTACCAACATTTTACAACAGCACATGGTCAAAATGTTATACTCAGCGTGGAATTTGTTAAATTCGTAACTGTACGCAGAACAGTATTCTAGTACCTCTTCTTCTTGGTAAAAAAAATTTAAAGTTTAGTAAAAGTATTTCGCGCGCAACAATGTCCCAATCCATGGTTTCAGCTGAAGCCACGCTTGTCTTAACTCGCAACCACTTCTGTGTCAGAGTGGAATACGGGATATAAACCGCCGGGGAGGGAAAGGGGGTCTAGGATCGGAAATGGGCGGAGCTGCTCGTCATACCTTTAAGGGTCAAAATCAGTGATCTGGTACCTTTTAGGGAGCGGAGAGAAACGGTTTAGGGAGGAGGGAGAACTGGTCCCTAAAAAGGAAATGAGGGAGAAATGGCCGAAAAAAATGAGGGAGGAGAGAGAAAAATGGCATTACAAATGAAGAGGAAGGATATTGAAATGCCTGTTCCATCTCCCTCTTTACGGTGTTTCCGACTTTAGAGGACTACCAGAGACTTAGTCGGTACCTCTAAGGGTGATTTTGGTAAATAAAGTACCTAAAATATGCACAACTAGGACGATTTTTAATGAACTGAGTTGTGTCTTTTGAGCACATCGGAGTTTTAGCTTTTAGGGGTAAATATCAATTGTTGGCACTCCTAGAATATGACTCAGGTACCATTTAGGGGTCATTTTTAAAATTTCTGACAAGCATTCCCGCCCTCTTAGATGGGAGTGCCCAGGGGCCGGGGGGGGGGGGAAGGGGGTGGAGGTAAACACAAATGTTTAGCGACTGCGCATTTAGTATTTCATGGGACTAACTTCTTTTTGTGCAGGGATTTGCATGAGTTTCTTAATATATGACATCCTTTTATCGCATTTTTTTAATTCCCAAAGGTATCAACAAACTGAGTACTTGCGAGCAGATGAAAAATTACTGCAATCACGATATGTTTCCTGAGTTGAAGACTGACTGTGCTAAGACATGCGATCCTGCATGCCGTCCACCTCCAGCCCATGGATGTATGTAATATTTAAGGAATAAAAAACGGTTTCCCGTGCATGTTTGATAGCCTGATCAAAATACGCGTGATGTTGGGAGAACACGAGAGAGAGCGTAGTGGAAGCACGAGCCGTAGGCGTAACCGTTTTTTATTTCTTTTATAAAATAACTAACACGCAAATAGACAAAAAAAAAAAAGGAAAAAGAAAACACTGGCGAAAAAACAAATTGACGTGAGCGTGTTTGATATTCTCATCAGCCAATCAGAGCGCGCGTTATATAAGAGTTATTTTATAAATATTCATTAGGGTGCGGTTGCTCGAGCTAGGACGGGTAAGTGCTAATCCAAGGTTAAAATTGATGCATGGTTTTCTTAGACTTAACCCTGGATTAGTGCTAATATTCCTTAATTCTAACAACTGGATGCATATTTATTGAAAATTCCGGCATATGTAAGCGCAAATCGAGAAAGGTGTATTTTCATAGCCTGAGTTCAGATGGTCAGCGGTCGCTCGTTAGACTTTAGGTTAAGTACTTGGTGTATACAACACCAAGTGTATCAGATAGGTTGCATATCAATGGAATATCATTTATTTATACCGAGTGTGACGAGCGACTATGACGCGTCTTGCACTCAGTAGAGTGTGGCAAGTGATCGCTGATCGTCTGCACAGACTATTTTCCCAGTAAATTGAGTTTCTTATCACAAGTCTCATTAAATTTCTTTTTCAAAAGGTATTGACCATCATCCTCCACATTGTCAGCAGATGAAAAATCACTGCAACGACCCTAAGTATGCTTCTGAACTGAAGATTGACTGTCCTAAGACCTGCGATCCTGCATGTGCTTCAGCCATTAAATGTATGTATATAAATATATGTTAGATTTATTGAAGAGTTCATGAGTGAGAATTAACGGAACTCCGGCGATATATTCAAAAACTCCACTTCTGCGGTGCTTCTTGCTTGGAAACCATTTCCTTACTTCTGTTTTTTGCGAAGAGGAATTAGAAGGAGACCTGAAACAGTGTTGGCGTTTGGTCGTGTCTAGATGGGATCCTCGCAAACAAGGTTTGGTTAGTTTTAGGGCTAGTTTAGGGCCAGTTTAGGGCTTTGATTTCAAATTAAAGTCTTCCCAAATACTAATCCTAAACCTAACCAAACCTTGTTTGCGAGGATTCCATCTGGTCACGACCTTGGCTTTTTATAGAATGACATGAGATAGTTGACGCGTCTTGTCAACCAGAATGCTCGCAAACAAATTGTTGTAAGGATATGATCGAAGATCGCGACATGCGAAACTGATTCAAACCGGTATTAACAGGTTTAAAACAGGTTTTGTTTGATAACGAGGTTTCTCTTCCAGATCCGATCTCGTAAAGCAATGCATTGCTTTGTAGCTTCTTCCTAGATGCATTATACCATCCCGTGCTAAGATTTGCGCGCAACCGCTAAACGCGACTATCAGTTATTCTGTGCAATTTCATTTATCATTCATTTTTTTAAATGAGATTGTCTGTGATTTCAAACTTACGAAAAACGTTTGTTAATTGTTTTTTGTTTGTTTGTTTGTTTGTTTGTTTGTTTGTTTGTTTGTTTGTTTGTTTTTTGAATATGCAATGCAATTATATTATAATGACAAGCATTTAAACCAACAGAGAAGATCCAGATGCCTCCTGAATTTATAAAGTGTCTCAATATAGAGTTCAGTTCTTAAATCTTATCTTTATCATATTCAATCTTAAATCTTAAATCATGAAATTCAGATTACATATAACTATTATACTATACCTAAGAGAGATTTTCATGATAACTCCAGTTATATGAACCGAATTCAGACAGGCATTTAAGCACTCGTGTTGGAATTTCTCCTAAACATGTTTGGTATATCCGAGAGATTATGGTCTCTTGGTATATCGATGACTTGCATTAAAATTATTGTTCCCTGACCTCTTGCGCGCACTATAAAATGGTAATAAATGCTAGTGGTAAAATACAGGAAGATAATATATTGATTTCTTTCCTCAGGTAAACCGGATCAATTATATTGTCAAATCTGGAAAAAGTATGGATTTTGCAAAGACAAAGTCCTCAAAGTCCAGGCCGAGAAGAACTGCCCTAATGCTTGTGGAGTTTGTAAGAGCAAAACCAAGCCAATCATGGCCAAGTAAGGCAACTAGGCGAACCACGTTGATGCACAAATGGCTAAAAACAGAGTGATAGCAGCCTTAAGTTTGTTTTCCGGTTGAAAAATGCAAAAATGATTTAAAAAGTTAAAAAAGTTAAACTAAAAAGGAAGTGGTGAAACTACTACACGTTTTATTCATCATATTTTAATCGAATAGTAAGTAAAGCGCCCGCCCGGGGTAAAGCGTTGGAACATTATAACTAAAAGTACCTTCTGATAGTTTTAAGTATTTAAGTTGACCAAGCAGTTGTTTGACACTGAATGCCAATGTACTTGGACTTGCTCTGTCACTACTGTTTGTTATCATGATATATTCTTAGCTTTAATTTCGTCTTAGTTCTAAAATCTTGATTCTTAGTTTTTATCTCCTGAGGGTAGTACCTCGCATGGGACCACATTCCCGTTCGTACCTCTCTCTTTAACTTTAAAGTGCCAATAAAGCCTAGCCAAATCCCTTTGAATCTAGAAATACATTATATAAATATACGTTTTCTATAAATATTTCTGAATAAAATCAACTCCTCTCTAAGAATTAAGCAATTCAAATCTGAAAATGCAAATGAGATGACGTCAAAGCAGGAATTAATAAATATACAGATACACTAGATACGAATTTTTACTATTTTTCTATTTTCAAAACAATATACTAAGTCATTGCTAAAGTACGAGGTATGGTGAGTATTTTTGCTACTTAACTGAAATGCACTTGTTTCAGAATTAGAATCAATAAATCAAGCAAATTCCTGCTTTGACCTCATCTCATTTGCATTTTCAGACTTTAATTGCTATATTCTCAGAGAGGAGTTGATTTTATTCAGAAATATGTATATAAAACGTTTATTTATATGATGTATTTCTAGATTAAAAAGGATTTGGCTAGGCTTTATTGGCACTTAAACAGTTGACTTATACCTAATTATCTTTTGCGTTATTATCTGCATATATATTGTTGCCTAATAAAGCTGTTAAAAACAAAAATAAGGAGTACAATTTTTTTTTTGAATTCTGAGACCGACAATATTGTACATATATGGGTACTAATTACAAAGCAGAAAAAAGGCAATTTCGCGTTAAAAGTACCCAATTATTAGGGCTAGATAAGGGCTAGGGACTTAGATAGGATCTACCCCTAGCCCTTAACCTAATCCTAGAACCTAAAATCTAGACCTGATATAAATGGGATCCTTTTATAACGCGAAATGTCATTCTGAAACTCGCAAAATAGCTTACACCGAGAGAAAAAAACACAAAAAAAACCCGAAGGAGTTGGCAGCTTCTCGTTATGCTTTCCCCTCTCTCTCGTCCCCCAGTTTACTCTGTTACCACAGGATACCCAATAACAGGGTTGCCTGCGGAGGAAGTAGTTAAAGACCTTAGGTGAAACGGCATATACCCGATGTCAGAGTATCGCTTTAACAACAAATCAATCACCCTTAAGCTTAAACAGACGGTTTGAAGTTAGATTTATAGCAAAAGCAAAAACAATTTTTATTCAAAACCATACCATCATTTCTTTAGTCAGCTGTCAGTTGTTCCAAGAGTATCTCTTTAAGAACAAATCAATTACCCTACAACAAACGGTTTGAAGTTAGGTTTCAAGCAAGCGTAAGGAAACAATTAATTCAAAACCTTACGATTATTTCTTTAATTGCAACGATTGCGATTTATGACTTCCTGAAGCCACGTCAACACTAATTACTCGGGCTACCTGTGGTAGCTCGAGTCTAGGTTTACCTTTTCAGTCTATCTATCTATCCATCAACGTCGCAAATCGGCAAATTACCCAGAAGCCTTTAGGGTCCACTGTCATGAAAACGAGGTTGACCACGAGGCTTCCTGTGGTCGAGAATTGTCGCGACGGACTGAGAACAAAATGGCGGACGCTATCAATCGGAATTTATATTGGCTTCTAATCTCAAGATATTTGCACTACGGTGCGCGATTGCAGAAACTTTATGCAAATGTATGCAAATTAAGCACACCGTTCGTCGTTCTATAAATATACTATATTACTGTACTTACATTTTCCGCAATCGCACACCTCACTCTGATAGCCGTGTTAAAAACCCTGTAAAAACGAACTAATTAACTAACAAATTGTTATATCTACAATGTTTTATTTAACTAGAAAGCCTAGGAGATTCTCGCCCTTGCGTAATAAGGTGACTGTATTCAATAATTAAGCCAGAAAACAGGAATTAGTAAATAGTCCAAAATTACACCAAATAAACAATGGAAAACAAATGATTTTATGTTATTTACTTGTAAATATTTAGTGCAATCTGTATTTTGTACAATGTCATGATTATATTGAATGCACTTTACTGCCAATCATGCTCAATGTCAGCAGATCAAAATATAGTGATGGATAATCATAGAAATAATAGTAATGTTTATGAGACCTTATATTAGTAACAATTGAAGAATAATTTTAGAATATACAAAATGATATTTTCAATCAATGAAAAGTGGTACTCAACCACAAATTTGTACAAGCTTTGTGCAACCATGTTCACAGAAGCAAGATGAATTGAAGATGTAACTGTATGTAGTTCTTGGTATCAGGTTGATGTTCACGGAGGAGCTACATATAGTAACAGTAATGATACATTGTATTACGTTACACTTCGAGTATTGAACTTCAAATAAAGCATCAGCAACTGACTGTAATCATTTATCTGCTCCATGTATATTGAAAACATGGTAATACATGTATTGAAAGGTTGTGTTAAGAAACTGAAATGTACTGTACTGAAATGATTTCATATAGAAAGGTAACCGTGGCACTTCTAGAATCTACCAATGTGGTAACCATTTTAGCTTGGACATCGAAACAATCTGCTGCAGTTTGTAAGTTTTGTTTCCATAAATCAAAGTAAAAAGTACAGAATATAAATTTTGTCTGAGCTATAATGTATTATCTATATAGATCATATTGGATCATTTGGTAGGCATTTAGCAAAATAAAGCAGACTGTATATTGCAGGGGCGGCCGGATCCAGGATTATCTTCAGGAGGGGGTGACTGTCATATAAATTTGAAACTGCCAAGTGGATATTTTTGAAAAATATAAAAAAGGACAAAAAGTTGTCTCAGGAGGGGGTGCACACCCCCTGCACCCCTGCCCTAAATCCGCCCCTGTACTGTATACACCCTATGTCTGGCATGATAAATAGGCCAACAGTATATTAATAACCACCAAACAGGTGGTACAATTATCTACAAAAGACTTTCTCCCCAGCCAATATGATTTGTGTTCTACTCTGGGAGTACCTGTCATGCATTTTTGCAATCAAAAGACACTGGCAAGTCAAAATGGTTTCCATCAACTTCTGTTTTCCATTTCTCCCCAAGTATTCACACAGGTAGCCCGAGTGATGCCTATTAGGCGTCTAGTTTTTGTAAGATTGAAAATGTATCTTTTTTTCCTCCGGCTTTTCGCTCTCAGCAGGGTAATGGAAAGACTTAACATAAAGCGTTTTCAAAATATTTTCAACTAGACGCACTCGTGCGTTCACTCGCGCCCATGTAAAAGCGAGCTATATTCAATATCGGCTTAAAAAAGATATTTAGATAAGCTGCCGCTAGGGTAAGAGCGATTGACATGTTGACTTTATATTAATAAACATGATAAACTTTTTAACCAGAAATTGTGAATATATTACAAAGCAAAAGGCTTTCGTTGTAGTCGAATGCGGGATGACAAGAAGTACTCAAGTTGCAGACTGCGTTTTTCCGCTTATAAAGCCTCCAGGATGTTGAAAAATGGTAAGCACCTGCAGTAAAGAATGTATTTTGTTACAATGATATTATTTTGCATCATAAACGAAGGAATATGCTAGTAAATTTAATTATGACACTAGACTAACTTTCGCCTTGCTCGCCGTGTAAAGTACTTCTTGTTTCAGCCCTGAATTTGACACGTGTAGGCTTTTGATTATGGCGTTCAAATCCCGCCAAAAATCAATCTGACACTCCAACATTCAACTTCGTTCTTCAACATTGAAGTTTAGCTGGCAACTTTCAATACCTCATCCCTCAACTTCACTTATCAACATTGAAGTTTAGATCGCCACTTTCAATACCTCATGATTTAAGTTAAGATCGCAACTTTCAATACCTCATTCATCAACCTTCAATTGATGAAGTTTCAAGTTCATTTTTTATCAGGGAGGGGGGGGGGCGGTGGAATTCCAGCAGGAGTCCATACAAAAAAAACTAGCCCCCCCTCTATAAGCCTGATTTTTTTTAATGACCCCCCCTCCCCCCAAAAAAATTCCACCGCTCCCCTCCCTCCTTGATAAAAAATGAATCATATCAAAAGTTTTGTTGCAGTTGTATAAATGTTAGCAATCCATGTACTTTAATGTCAGATTATTTCGTTTTTCATGATCATTTACAGGCCCGTAGGCTGCAGTCTGAATGGGGATTTGTTTCGGAATCAGGGTGGATCAATTTTCTGTAAAGAATAAAGCTCTTGCTCTTCTGAGAGCAAGCAGAACATTTTCAGAAACCATTTACAATAACAACATTATGCGAGCGCGAAGCGCGAGCCGCTCGTCAAAGTAAGGCATGAAAGTAACTCAAAAGTACTACATTTCTGATTCAGTAAATGAGTAGTTAGCATATATAACTAGTTTCGGATTTTGAAATATCAGTACATTTTAATTTGCGAGCGCGAAGCGCGAGCCGCTCAGCGATAGGCAGTAAAGTAGTAACTCAGAAATGTTCTATTCTGTTTCCCTTACTTAAAAATAACTGATAAAAGCTCATCGGTTTGATGTTTTTGAATGCCCCCCCCCTTTTGACATTGATTCTTCTACATGTGGCCACCCCTCTATAGGCCTGATTTTTTTTTGAATGCCCCCCCAGATTTCCACCGCCCCCCCCCCTCCCTGATAAAAAATGAATGGTCCCTTAGCTCTCAACTTTCAAATACATGTTCATGTTTGTAAAGTTGGAAGTTGAGCATCGTGCTGCGTACCATCACCGCCAAAAAGTATCGAATGTCTGTATGACGTAATCACTACACAGGAAACCCGGCTTTGTTACAAATTTCTCATGGGGGTACTAGCCGGTAGTAGCGACTAGCGAGGTATATTGAGTTATCACTGAGAACCGTGTTTTTGATGATATCAATAGTATCAGGCTGAATCTCTGGGCAGTAGATTCGGGAGCGGCAGATTTGACCAGCATCAGATTCAGAGTACAGTGATTTGATGTCACATATTGCTGCTGGCTTTACCACGGTTTCCCTATAAACAGGAGAAGGACAAAAAAATAAAGAACCAGATTGCTTTAGATAAAAACACAAAAACAAAAAACGTCTACATCCGATGCAGTTATAGCCGCAAAATATGTAGCTTGTGGTAACTTGCACTCGATAACTTTGGAATGACCTCAGAGAGTACGTAACGCAACACTGGGTTCGTGACCAGTTGCACAATAACCGCGGAAATTATGAAAAATACACAAAATAGATAACAGTGCTCAGACGAATGATCCAAGTTATTGTTATTATCGATAGTTAAGATAATCTATCTCGAAGCATTTTTAATTTCATTTTGACGCCTCTAAATTTCGCTCTTATTCATACAATGTTCATAGTTAAGTTAGTGTCCGCAGGAGCCACGGGTCAATAGGTGGCTGCGTTTTTTGTAACACACCACGGAAACCGTTTAGTAACCTCCCAGTAACCTTAACAATCTCGTTTATTTATTTTATCTCGTTCTCGTCCGTATCACTGCATGCTTAGTTAGTCTTCTTCACAGCCGTTTACTAGGGTCATCACGTAACACCCTAAGGAACGGCTGCAAAGGAGACTACTGTTTTACAGGGAAACCGTGGTAAAGCGAGTAGCAATCACTGTACTCTGAATCTGATGCTGGTCAAATCCGCCGCTCCCGAATCTACTGCCCAGAATATTTAGCCTGATACTATTCATATCATCAACAACACGGTTCTCAGCGATAACTCAATATACCTCGCTAGTCGCTACTACCGGCTAGTACCCCCATGAGAAATTTGTAGCAAAGCCGGGTTTCCTGTGTAGTGATTACGTCATACAGACATTCGATACTTTTTGGCGGTGATGGTACGCAACACGATGCTCAACTTCCAACTTTACAAACATGAACATGTTTGGAGAACGATAATTTGAAAGTCGAGAGCTAAACTTTAACGTTGATAAATGAAGTTGAAGGTTGATGAATGAGGTATTGAAAGTTGCGACCTTGACTTAAATGTTGATCAACTGAAGTTGAATATTGAGGGATGAGGTATTGAAAGTGGCGATCTAAACTTTAATGTTGATAAGTGAAGTTGAATGTTGAGGGATGAGGTATTGAAAGTTGCCAGCTAAACTTCAATGTTGAAGAATGAAGTTGAATGTTGGAGTGTCAGATTGACTTTTGGCGGGATTTGAACGCCATACTTCCACATCATGCGGTGTATTTCTTAATTGCATTAAATATTCAAACTAGTACCCAGTCCTCTACTCGATTGGGAAATGGTTCATGTGCAAATGTGTCAATCGCAAATTGTTAAACTATACTACTGTGCATGCTCGACGTGATTGAAAGCAGGCCGAAAGTAATGTGGCTATCGTTGTCTGAGTCAATCACGATGCATCGATCATATCTGATTCGTTCTTCGGGTCAGGATACATCAGAAACACAAAAACATTAATTAGCATGAATTACCATATAAACTAGAATTTCAGCTCTCCACGATAAGAATTAAGTACAGACATTGTTCAAAGGATGCGCTTTTTAGATCGCTAAATTCCAAAGCAAGGACTAATCGATGACTTACGAATATCTGACGTAGCTGACGTGAACGTGAAAAGCTCTAAAATGTGTGTCAGCATTAATGACTAAAGAACCTAATGCAGGTCTTGAATTCAAAATTCAAAATCTGTCCCGGGTCTTCCCCCGAAATTCAAAACCTACATTAAACAATGAAAATAAGGTGTGGACTGGGCACGAGTAATGCACCTGGAAGAACATTTAAAGCTATATTGTCCTAGTTCCTACAAGTTCCTACCATAAAAAGTGAAAATTATATTTAGGATTAAGTTAAAGCTATAGCAAACCGAACTTTATTCATGCCGGATCCGGTGACACCAGCACCTGTGGCTGCTTTACAACCATCAGCCGATAGAGATCGCTTTATCAGATTTACAACGCTGCTGATGAGCGGTGGAACAGAAATTATAAGAGGATTATTCGATTCTAAACATCCTCCTTCAAACCTTAAAAACGTTTTAAGGTCAAATCGAAGCCTTTTGCAACAACTCAAAGACGATAATATTTTGTCTTCAGTTGAATGGAAGAAGTTGATTTCACCTTGTGGCAAGTCTGAAAATTTTGATTTAACTTTACTTATCAAATTGCTGAGGAATATTTGTGGGCTCGAGGCGCCGTGGTCTCCTCGATGGGATACACTCCCTAAAGCTACAGATGAATCTTTGGTAGCAGATATAGCGAGAATAAGGTTTTATCGTAATACAGTATATGCCCACAACAAGCAACAACTTTCTAAAAAACTGTTCACTAAATATTGGGCGGAAGTCAAAGAAGCTTTGTTAAGAATAGTTGGAACGTATAGTAGAGACTCAATCCAAGAATGGGAAGAACAGATCAACAGGAATCTCACTGGTCCCATCACTCAAGGTGATATCAGGGCTTACTTTTCTCAATTCCCAGGTATGTACACCTTAGATCGATCGATTAACCCAAGCGAATGTCATTGTATTCTTGAAGAAGACACGGGGATAATAGTTTCCATCGCAGATCATATCACTCTTTAACTGAAATCGTTGCAGAAATCAAAACAACTTGTCATGAATGGAAAAGGATCCTTCATTACCTGTGGTATATTCTACATTGAGTCCAAGAAAACGGTTTTAGGGTTTTTTGGGTTTTATTATTTTATACTTTTGTGTGTTACAGACATGTTCAGATTGCCACACGCAAACGAATCAGCATGTGTTCTAATATGGTTTCATAACAAACAGAACATGTAGAGAATTTGTCTGCGCATGCGTGTATTTTTCTTTTGAAATTCATTTGCATATCGAAAACTCAATTTTCATGTTGAAGATAAGAATGATAAAAGTACTGCTCAACGATTTCGTGACCTCGAGGAATTCTTCCAGAATGATAAATTTAAATATAATACAATCAGAGACCAAAGTCAATATTCATATAAATTCCAGACGTCATCAAAGTTATAAACAGTTATAAAGGAATCTCGAGGAAAATATAAGTTTATGAGTTTAGTCAAGCTATTAAATATCGAATTTCAAGCGAAAAGACTTGAAAATAGCTGTCCATTCTAACGCTCTTATAATGGAGTTAGGTATATATGCTTCAAGTAAAAAGCTGGACTTTACTTTTTACAGCACTTGTCTCGTTCACTTTTTCAAGGACAAAATCATTAATATATAAAATCAATTTTCTTTTCTGGATCATTTTCATTTTCCTACCTTGATTCAACTATGTCTCAATGCAAAACAACATTTATTTTCTCCCATATCTGTTGATGAACTATCAAATATTTCATATCAAGTAAAGTGTTCCCAGTTAAAGTCCTATGCAGCAGCCTCGATCCATTTTCCGCTAACATACTTCTCAGTCAGTCCTGAGTGTTGCTATCTGCAATCTGTCAAATCGTCAACCGGCTGTTGCTTGAAGCTGGAAGTGGCCTACTTCCCTAAAACCGGTGTGTTGAAGTTTGCTTTAAATAGATGGCTCTTTATCTGTCCCTCTAGATCTCGGTCTAGATTGTTGAGTACTGCAAGGTTTTGCTCTTGGCCCAATTTTATATCTAAAGTACACTTCCTCGGTTGCTGAGAACACCCAATTGTACTTTTTATAGTATACTCTATCGATCGAGTCTTCTTATAATAGTATTTAAGGGCACTGTTAGTTAATGTACCTTTGATGAGCATTTTTACGGCTAACTACGGTATACCGGTATGCAGTTTCTTCTTGAATGTACATATGGGACCATATACAGGTACTAAACTCCTCTACCTCCTCTACACGAATCAATTGCTTGTCCAGAAATTAAAATTGCTAATTTTGTGGTCGGTCGGTAGTGAAAAATGCAAACTGATCTATATGATTCATAACTGCAAGCTTTCAAATTAGGGGTTTTCACCCAAGAATTTTTATCCCACTATCGACAATAGTGTAGAACGTCTGCGCATGCTCGTAGTCACGTCTTTGTGATTTTTGTAAACTTATGCAAATGTTGCTTTTTATACGCTTGCCTTCAACAATGGTTTCACAAAATTTCAAAACGGTCAATTCTTAATTGAAACTTAGGGCCAGTATTCACATAACGTCTTCATATATAATGCAATATCTTTGTCTTGTATGCAAGAGAAATTTTATGTATACACAAATGACCAGAACACGCAAAAAGCTAACACATTTCTTGATAAGAGCCACCGTTAGGGGAGGAACGACGGCCGAGGTGCTCTGGGTACGACAGAGTAATACGCCGTAATATGCACGCATAAGCAGATATTTTTCATTAGTGTCCCAACTATCCCCCCTTGTCTTGTCTTCCCCAGTAGAAGTGAGCCTGATAAATTGTTGTTTTAAGGCATTGTAGTTCGTGTGCCCAACGGAGATTTCAGAGTCGTCTGTGAGAATCATCGAGGGGACCCTACATCATTATTAACTACGATTCAAGATACTATTATCCATAATGCCAGAATACACGCAGAAAATGTACGCGAGGGATCAATAGAAATACAGCTACGAGTAATGGATCTTGATGCACTTGAAGATTTCTGGAAGAGGTGAGTTTAGATCATCACAAGACACGCAACAACAGAGTTGATGTTAGTGGTAATATTCTTAATGATTAAAAAGTATATCTGTCTAGCTATCTTTGTGGGCATTATTTTTGGGGCTCAAACGCACAACTGAAAACGAACAAATAAATGAACAAATAAATTACGTTATGTATGTGAACTGATTATGAGTGTTTCTGATTTGCCTCTAAAGGTACAAGTCTGGTGAGCTGAGAAGTGATCTTGAAAAACTTTTTGTTACTGAGGAAATGGGCAATAATCGCGGTGAAAAAGTTGAGCTCTTGGTAACAGTGAATGAAGACGAATATCTGCATGCACGGTGCTTCTTTGAGGAATTGTTGCCTTATAAGCAGAAAGATATTGCTGAAGATATTGTTACCCGTACCGCGGAAAAAAATACTAAAGAAGAAATGCACGATGTAAAAAAAGTGATTCATCCACGAGTAAAAGATTATAATGCACCTGAAGGTTTCATGAAAAGGTACATTGTATAATGAGTAATTTTTTAATCGTCAATTTGCTAAGCATTATTTAATTATTTAGATTTTCTATTGGATCATATACGTACTTAGCTTAAGTCAATATGTCAGCCGATAACGTCGGTTGGGTATCATCTGCGGCCTACTGGGGCTGCAAACATATCGATCGACTGTAGGTATCCCCATGCACTTCCGATATATGGACTAAACTAATCTCAACACAGGAATACCATGGAGATTTGTGTCGCTGTTCGGTATGCTCGCAGCAACAACTCTTAACGTGACGTACTTAGCCTGCGCACCTGTGTCCGGATTCCTTGCCCCACGGGAACGCCTGCTACGCGGTAGGCTACAACGTACTACGCTGAATTTGTAAAGCACTTTGGAACTGCGAAAAGACAAGATAGCAGTAAAAAGAGAAGCACGAGGCGTAAGCAGGCTCGCCTAACCTAACATAGCACATCAGCATGCTTTGTACTTATATTTACTTACGGGGCTCTGTCTCCGTTTTGTTCTTACAGAATGGTTTTTCCGTATAAGCGGTCTAAATTTGGTGCAAGCGGGTCCAGCGATAGAACACAGAAGATAGGAATAGCCAAGGGATTTGATACTTACCTCGAACAACAGCAGCTTAAAGAAACAATGAAAATAAAAGAGTTGAGGGAAATTTATGAGTGTAAATTTAGCGTCGAGTATGTAACCGGAGGCGTTACATTTAGCGATGTTCTTGATGCATTATGCTTCCACCTGAACCTCTGCCAGCAAGTTCAAGGGAAGATTATTTTTGGAGGAGGAGAAGAAGCCGCATTAGCTATGTTTGACTCTGATGATGACGATGACTGGGAACAGGAATCTCTGATGCACAGTTTCGTTTGCAATACTTGCAAAAAGCCTATGCATAACAGTTATACGCTTGAAAAGCACAAGACAAGCATTAGACATCGACAGCAGAAGATTTTTCGTGAGATTCGCAAAACCCTTGAGAAGTAAGTGATCATTCGCGCAACACTGCGCTGAATTGTACTGTTGCAGGGGTGGACATGCCCATGGTGCAACAATGTTGCGCACAGCTGTATTTGCAGAAGGTTGCCCCATCCGAACGGGCATTTACTAGAACCACTATTACCATAATAACATGTAGTCGCAAATCAATTTCCACAAAGGTCTGCATGTCCAGATGTTGTTCGTTGATACATTTGTCCTCTTTGTTTCCATGTAGGCATGATTTGATCTATGACAAAGAAGGAGTTGTAGTGACGTCAAACCCCCATGGCGATGCTGCTGGCGTCATCGAGATCATCGTCGAGCTTGGAAGCAAGAAAGACATCGTTCTTACTGTCAAGAACACGGGGACTTCATGCGAAGTAATATACCTTACAGATATCACACTGCTTTGGAGTACGTCTTTGTTTGATTACAGCGAGATAAGAGAGATTCCGTTTCACAAACGTATGCTTGCAAGAGGTATGTCAGGGCAAGAGCTAACGCGAATCGTTTTTAATGCTAGGTGATCAATTTACCAAGTCCGAATGACTTTGAACAGTTAGGTTTCTAGTTGGCCAAAAGCCCAATAAATGCGCATAAACTTAAGTCAATAATGATCATGATCACAGATTCAATTTCTGCATCCCTTGTTGTCCGTACCTTTTTAGGTACATATATAATCTATATAAATTCTTCATAAGGTGGAACTCCAGTGAGATTTTCTATTGGCTGCAAACCAAGAGAAGAGTATGGCTTCAATTATGTGCCTGCCGTTCTTAGATTCCGAGAGGATGAGGACGATGAAAATAACGACTTCCATATTCTTCGTTTCCTGTGCGTTCGATCCGTTAGCGATGTTTATGATGATTTAAAGAAGAAGTCAGATTACATTGGTCCCGCTCCTCGCCAGCTGATCCCATCAGATATCAGAACGGAGCCTGGAAGACGGTTACCACCGTATGTATAAGAAATCGATCACTGAGTCATATCGTTTTCATTGATAAACCATGATGTGATGAACAGATTTGCTGCCTGTGAACACTCCCCTCCCTTCAAAGAGACTTTTCACAAGCTAATGATAATGATGATGAAATTCTTCAATTGCAATCATTCCCAGAGTGAACTGCATGAACAAACGATACGGCAGCCATGTTGGTTGTCTTGACAAAACAATAACAACCAACATAGCTGCCATGTCTTTTGCCTGTTCAATTCACTCTCTGACTTGGAATTCTTGCAATCCAAGAATACCGTACTAATCATAGCGATAATCATTATCTAACATCGGCTTCATTGTTGCTATGCAACGAGCTATGAAGTGCCCCCACATCCTTATCTTGAATTGCCATGGTCACATCAAAGCAATCGCCCATTTACAGTAAACTAATAATTTTTGGAATAACTACATGTCCGCCGTAGGGAGGTGTCCGTCTTATGGGACGATATTCAGTTTGGGAGAGTTTAATTTGCTGTACTCTGAATTTTTATTGCATGGATAAAAACAGGTTGAGACGCAATGGTCTAGGAATGGAACGCATGGACGAATATTTCGTTCTCCCCTCAGTAAGGGCTTCTGTGAAAGGTTCAAAGAGTCTTTCTTCCGTTTTAAGGTAACGAAGTAACAAGTACATTTGATGTGTTTGTCTCTGTTGTCGGCTTCATAAACAGGAGAACAACAGCCCTGATCATGAAATGAGAAATAGTTTGTCGAAGCTCATTTAAGATGGCCGCCATGACGTTACCGTTAACCGAGAGCAATTTCTTACTAAATTGTATTTTTTGTTAGCATAAAACTTAAAAACCCGCTGACATTTTCCAACTACAAGGAGAAGTTCAGCATTCTGGTTCAAGTAGAGGAGCTTCAAATGGAGAGAGACATCAGAAACTATGACATGGAAGGCGAGACCTTCACAAAAGATGGAGACCTCCTCATCCTTAAGGTGACCATTGTGATTATAAATATTACTAACTTTAGTGCACTTTTATACTATCATTGCACATACAAAAGACAACTATTTATATAATATTTGGTATCTTATGCGCGCTCTGATTGATCGAGAACCATGTGTGATTAGAGTACTTACAATTGGCGTCACTGAATCTTACGCGCGCTCTGATTGGCTGGAATGTTTCCACAAATAGAGCAGTTTTCGCATGAGTGGGAAACGGTACGGTCCGTACCGTAACCGTGTCAGTACCGGAATTTATAAAAACATTCGAAAATTCTGCCGTAACTGTGCCGTAACCGTACCGTGCGGTGACCGTACTGTTTCCCAGTCATATGAAAACCGCTCTACTATGTAAAACAAATAGATTCTAGAGTGGATTTCGTATGACTTTGAAAAACTACGGCACGGTCACGGCACGGCACGGCCACGGCACGGAACCTCGCCTGCTGATTTCTTTAAAAAATTGTGAATAAATCAGCAGGCGAGGTTCCGTACCGTGGCCGTGCCATGCCGTAGTTTTTCAAAGTCATACGAAATCCACTCTATTTTTCCGTGCGTCTGTACTCTAAATGATGATCCACAGAAGACGTCAAAATGTGATGAGAACAACAGTCAAGCCACTCGACTTCGCCTCGTCGTCTGCGCACGGCAAAATGGAATCTATTTGTCAAATATTACATACTTTTTGCAAGACGGTTCCGAAGTTCAAATCCGGCGTACTTTGTTCACCGCGAACTTCATTAGAGAAACTCGAACCTACTTTCCGCGCACATTCGGAAATTCGTAAGAGCTACCGGCATGGAAGAGTCTATTTCATGATCAAATTTCGTATTACTTTAGTCAGAGCTATCTCTTGCTTTATGTGATGCATCTCATTTTTAGTGTAAATTGGTCATGATTCTAGCACGTTGGAAGCTAGTTCATCAGCGAAGTTCGTCGTGAACTTCGAAAGTACGAACTTAGTGAACTTCTCACTGCTGTGCTCCGGGTTCGCGGAGTCCCTGCTCGGGCGCTGGATCATATGTGAGTTGCCACGAGGATTTTTTGTCCGGGTACCGGTACTCCGGTTTCCTTTCAGCTACTCTGGTTTTCCAATAAAACCAGCATTGTGTCGATCTAAACTGTGCTTCATGGTCAGACATGGGTTGTATGGTGACGACATTGTGCACCACCTACAGGCCTCCAATCCGACCACGTTGAGTTGCATCCTAGCAGTGTATTTGCTTGTGGATGATTAGCCCTACAAATTTATTTATTCATTTTTTATGTTAATCGCACTATTAATTGCAAAATTTCTATCAAAGGTCCCAGGGTTGGCGGAAAATCGACCATCAGTTCTCCGTGGTGATCGTATATTCGCCTATGAACAAGGAGTCCGCTCTCGTCGTTTTGAAGGAATCGTACACAAGGTGGAAATGCTGAATGTCAAACTTGGTTTTGGTGAAAAGTATGTACAGTAATAATAAATTTAATTATAATGAACTATATTGCATAGTGAGAAGAATCGTGAGGAACAGAAGCGATTGACGTGCTATAAAAAATATATAAATTATGCTATAAAGTGAGAAATCTATTCTGAAATTCAACTGACAAGATGGCTGCCTTGATGCGTGATACAGCTGAGACACAGCACGGTGAAATCACAAAAGCTAGGATGAACTTGGTTATATTTCTAATAATATCAATGATGATGATGATGATGATGATGGTGATACCCAAGATTAAGGTGATCTCATTTTGTCCGCAGCATGCCTTTTATCAGAAACAAGAAGTTTGACATACAGTTCACCTTCAACCGTATGTCCATCCAGATGCAGCATCGCTCACACGAGCGCGCTGTGAAGAAGCCTGATTTGGAACCCGTCCTTTTTCCTACTCACGAAACAATCTGCGGACGGGGCCGCAACAATTTCACCTCTTGGTAAGTTATAATTTCTTTACTTGATCATACGGCAAACTAACTATATTAAAACTGTGGATGTAAGCTCGAGGATCACATATCTTCACAACTCAAAATACAGTGCAATGTGACCTGACGGCTCAGATGATGCAAAGTAATGTTAAGCGGCGTCTCGGTTTTGAAAACAAACAAAAAAGTGGACTAAAGGATATGTTCATTTCCATGACAGGACGTACTTCGATCCTAATTTAAACGATGAGCAAAAAACTGCCGTTCAAAACATTGCCATGGGAACCTCTCGTCCTGCGCCTTATCTAATCTTTGGTCCGCCCGGAACAGGAAAAACCGTCACATTTGTGGAAGCCATCAAACAGGTTTGACTAGTTTACATTTGCATGTAATTTATTTGAAGCCATTATCTAGTTTTGTTGTTGTTGAACCCAAAACCATTACCGAGCATCAATCATAAAAGGATCACAATCAAGACGCAACCTTTATACACGAAGAATGTTCTTCCTCAACTTGCGCATTTTTTCCGTGCAGGTATACAGACACCAACCTGGCGCAGTCATTTTAGCATGTGCACCAGAAAACAGTGCCGCAGACCTGATAGCAGAGAGACTATTGCCGCATATTGAGAAGCGAAAGATTCTAAGAATGTACGCAACATCAAGGCCCTGGGAGTTCGTTCCACAAGTTCTTAAGGTATGACAATGTCAAGAATATTGTTCTGGAAAAAAATTGAATATTTTCCTGCAGGAAGTTCCTTGGAGGCCACAGATTTCACTTGCCCCATCCGCTGTGGCCGGTACTATTGTAGTTTTGCTATCGAAGCTAGTCAATAGCCGTATGAAAAGAGCTAGTGTTACTATCGTAATCATGGAAGTAGATTTAATTTCTTTTAAACTGCTACAGTAATATAACAGCTGCAAAAACAACAGTGCGGCCTTAATTGGATCAATCTATATGCACATGTGCACCGCGCGCAAGCTAATTACACTGTCGCGCGCATACAGAGTTAATATATTTTGTGTACAATAATTTCTTAGGATCTTGTCAAAAGGTACAGACCCTTTGCATAATCATAGTATGCTAATCATATGTAGATACGTACATCCTTCGCCTCGCTTTGGCTTAGTAAAACAAAAGAACCACCTAAGCATGCCATTGTTTAGCTGCGCCAAAGTGCAGCAAGAGGTGTATCTGCATATGATTAGCAGTATTCTGCAAAGGGTCTATGACATAAATTTCGCTTTTTCAGGATAATAAAGTTATAAACTTCACCGATGCTATCACCAAGGAAGTGTTCTATCCGTCCGTTGAAGAACTTAAAGGACAATACCGCGTGATAGTGACCACTCTTGTCACTGCGGGAAGGTAAAAGTTAATTCATTACGCATATTCCAGAGGGTCTAATATCATTCAGCGCTATTTCGAGTAACTACGTACAGCTTGTTAACCAGTAACCAACATGCAGTGGGGAATATGCATTGTTGTACAGCTAAGTATTCTAGAACATGGCATTGTTCGAGGTCCTTTTTGGTGATTTGTTCCATAAAACCTTGCCGATTTCTGCCCCTGGTCAATCGAAACTGAGTGCCGAAATATGTAGCCTTGGTGGATGGAATCACTTGGACTAAACGTCCCTATAGACCTTTTACCTACCAAGTGGTAAATTCCACTCTCGTGCAAGTCGCTCTAAATAATACGACCGCAAAATGAGACAGCCAACATACTGAAGGTCTTCCTCGAGCTTCTTAGCTTGCGCTGAACTTTTCTATAACTTTGAACTTTTCTTTATTTGCAATAGGACGACGGTTAACGTTCGAATAAAAAAGACTAAACCCAACTCTTTATTCTGATAAATTTTATAGACTTGTTTCTGCGATGATTGGTAAAGATCATTTCACTCACATCTTCATTGATGAAGCAGGACATGCAGTGGAACCCGAATGTGTCATTCCAGTTGCGGACCTTCTAAATCCTGCAACTGGACAATTGGTGCTTGCAGGGGATCCTAAGCAATTAGGACCCATCTTAAGGTCTCCTATTGCTCAGAAATATGGACTCGGTAAGGTGGTAATTAATTCGTCAAAAAGCATGCACCCTAGTTTAATTTGGAGGAAGCAATTAACTATAGTTAACAATTCTCTTGCTTTAAGGATAGAAACCTTTACTTTCAATTCCATTGATATAAAATCAAAAATAACTTATTCCGTATCTTTCTATACCAAATACAATTATAGGGATGTCACTACTAGAGCGTCTCATGAGCACATGCGATGTGTACCAACGTTCAATTTTGAGTGATGAATACGACAACAGAATCATGACCAAGCTAGTCAACAACTACCGATCACACAAATCCATCATCGAAATCCCAAAGAAGTTGTTCTACGAGGATGAGCTCAATGAATGTGCTGGTGATTTCCGAAACATCATGCTTGGTTGGGAAGAGTTGCCAAACCGACACTTTCCCATTATTGTTCACCCAGTGTACGGCACCGATGAGAGAGAGGCGCGCAGCCCTTCATTCTTCAACGTGGCGGAAGTAGAGACCATCGAGAAGTATTTGAAGAAACTTCTTGATGATAATGTGAGAAGCAGAAGAATGAAGATGATCAGACCAGAGATGATTGGTATCATATCTCCATAGAAAGAAAGTGAGGGCGAAGCGGATATATAGAGGATATTACATGGGCGCGTGGATATACAGATTTTATCTTCGAGTGTTGATGATATCTCTCACGAGTGAGCGCAGTGAACGAGTGAGAGATATTCAACACGAGAAGATAAAATTCGTATCTCCAAGCAGCCATGTAATGTTCTGTTTATTTTATAAATATCAATGAAATATCCAGGATCAGGAAAGAATCTTAAGGCCATTTGTGATTGGTTGATACAAGGGTAGTCATGACAACGGTGATATCTTCACATGTGAAGGATAAAAATGATATCTTCACTGCGTACGAAGTTTTAGAAACAGGAGAAATCCTGGTATTTCATTGATATCTATGTAATAAAAGGCATTACACTAGGTCTTGAGCAGAATGTCATATTAAATACTGGTATTGTGCCTAAGAGAAAAAAGGAATTGGTGTGAAAATGAAGGTTAATAACACCGGCAATGCCTACCTTTGTAAAACTTTCATAAGACTCTTCTCCTGGTAGAGGAGGGTTGACAAGACAATCCACCATTGCCTAATTGAATAGAAAAGTAATATCATTTTTTCGCATTCAAAATACCGCCCTTTCGCTAAAAATCTGTCCCACTTATCGCTCGGCCAAATAGTCACGCAACACAGTAAGTGACGTCACATGGTGTACATCGATCGGCCATCATGGCGGAATCCACAAAGAAACGTGGAGGCAAAAGATGTGTTGCTGGTGCACCAAATAAAACGAGCTGTGCAAACAATTCCTACACAAAAGGCATAACCATGCACCAGTTTCCTTCTGATCCCGAAATAAGATCGAAGTGGGTTCGTTTTGTACAGAGGCATAGAGATGATTTCAGTGAGCCAGTCAACAAACATGCGTGTTTGTGTTCTGCTCACTTTGAGGACAGCGACTTCACTCGCGAACGTTCGATTATGGAAGCTATGGGGACGGAAAACACGAGAAGAAAGCTAATTAAAGGAGCCATCCCTACTCGAGATACAGTAAAATTACCAAGCAGATCCCCGGAATTAACAGCGAGATACAAACGACAGGTAAGCTATTTGAATGAACCCAGCTGAACTGATCGAACCTTCACGAACTCCAAACATTGTACTGAGCTAAATTATTTGAATTTATTATAGTTAAAACGAGATGCTCTTTCTAAGAAAGACGAAATTTCATCGAAAAGCAAGAGGCCACGAAAAGAAACAGAAGTTTCAGCAGTTATCAATTCGATGCCGCCTGAAGAACCGCTATCAACATCCTGTTTATCCTGTCATGATCATGGAAGCTTAACGCAATCGTCATCTAAACAAGTTACGGAAAAAATCAGCTGCAAGAAATGCAGTATAAAAACAAAAAAGTGCCAAACTCTACGAAAGGCAAATACTAGACTTACCCGAAAGATGTCGGAGTTGAAAAATCGAATTAAAGAACTTGAAAGTGTAAGTAAACTTTATACATGTAATTAGAGTTTATCAACTTTAAAATTGCATGTAGTTTAACTAATATTATATTCCATGTGATTATTTTTACATTTTGTTTGTCATTTTCATGAACATTAACCATCTATAAATGCCTTCAAATGAATCAACAATCATGTATCATATATGTAACTTAATGAATAATGCCTCATCTACACGAGCACATTTTCCCTGATTATAATTATTAACAATTATTGTTCTTCCTTGACGGTGAAAAAGTGCTTGTGTACTGCGTACTGTAGCTTGAACTTGAACTATAATTCATCATCGTATATAAACTTACATTAGCTGGTATAATGTCACTTTTATGTCCTTTATAGAGAGTTGTTGAACATGGAGAATCAACAGAGGTAGAGACTGATGAAGAGCAAGCAGAAGAAAATCATATAGAAGCAGAAGCCTCCCTTGAGACAGAAAGTGAAGGGGAATGTGAGGAAGAAAATGATGACTCAGAGTGGACATATGCATCAATGGAAGAAAGTACTGAGTTTGAGAGCAACAGTGAAGATGATGAAACCCCATACAATGAAATAAGGTATTACAAGTACAGATTGAATTATAGTGATTCAGAAGTGAATATGAATAAGTTACACTCGAAACATCAGTTATCAATCCTTTGTGTTAATGTCCATCCCACATTGTAACTTACGCTAGTTGTTGATGATAAAGTCTCTGGTACATTTGTATTATGGTCCTCAGATATGTCTTGAATCAACACAATGTATTCATAGTAACAAGTCATTGAGTTATACTGTAGTCCCAGCAGCCCAACCCTGGATCTTTTTTGCAAACCCTGAAACAATATTGTGCATCAAAAATTTAGCATTTTTTACAATGTTTTTTTTTTCTGTTTTCAGAGTAAATCCAGATCTACCAGAGTATGATCAACCAAAGTTTATTGTGTTTTACTGGAAGCTTGTCAGCCTATTCACCATGTTTTGCTTTAAATGCAAGGAAGCCAACCCAACTGCCACTGCAAAGACAATGGGGACAATGGTGTCTGTAACACAACATTGTCTCAAGTGTCACCAAGAGTATGAATGGAAATCCCAGCCTCTGTTAGGTGGACGGATACCATTTGGAAATATTTTACTCAGTTTTGGCATATTGATGGCTGGAGCCTCTATAAGCAAAACACTACTGATATTCCGCCACATGGGTCTCTGTGTTCACTCAGCCAGAGCATACTTCAGACACCAAAGAAATTATTTATTCCCATTAGTCCTTCACCATTGGGAGAACTACCGAGACAAGCTAGTGACATCATTGAAAAGGATGAAAGAAACTGTATGGTCTGGAGATGGCAGATTTGATTCCATGGGGCATTCTGCCAAGTACGGTGCCTATACCATGATGTGCACATCAGTGATGAAGATTGTTCATTTTGAAATAGTCCAGGTATTAGGTGAAATTACATATTATGTCTGTCTGTTTGTTTGTTTGTCTTTCTGTTTGTTTTTATGTGATTTCAGTCAGTTTTTCATTAAATGTTTTAGAACTGTGAAACAGAGTAACAAAAGAAATGAAATCATTAGTTATAGATAAAGCATAAATTTTAATTAATATGCAGCTATATTCCCATCATTATTTTAACTATAATAGTTGAATCTCTCTTATGTAAATAGGATTGGCTATACCTATCTCATTTGCTAAAAACTAGTTTTTCTTCTATTTATTAGTCAAATGAAACTGGGGGTAGCCAACAAACAGAGTTGGAGGGTTGCAAGAGAAGTTTTGCATTTTTCAAAAAGATTGGTTTAAAGGTTCCTGTATTCATCTCAGACCGACATAGAGGAATAGCAAAGTGGATCCGCACTTCATGTCTTGGCACTACACATTACTACGATATTTGGCATATAGCAAGGTCTATCACCAAAAAGCTACTGAAGGCAAGTAAAGAAAAAGGGTGTGAAATCATTGCCTCATGGATTAAAGGTATTCGCAAACATCTCTACTGGTGTGCAACTTCCACCAAAACTGGATTTGGTTCACTAATAGTGGCAAAATGGTCATCATTTCTCCGTCATGTTGCAAACAAACATAATAAACATCCTGATCCTTTATACAAGAAATGTAACCATGGTGTTCTGAAACGGAGAAAGTGGATCAAAATTGGTAAGAGGATGGTTGTTATTTATTGAATGTGAATTGTTTCAACATGTGCAATGAATTTGTTGATGTGTGTGTATGAATGGGGAGGGGTTGATTAATTTTTGTCTTTTTGGAGAGGGATGAGGGGGATAAAACTTCTCACAAATTGAAGGATTATAAGACTGTAGATTGTAAACATAATAATTGTTTCTTATCAATAACGTATGGCCTTTCTGTTAATTTTGTAGGAACAGTGGCATACCAGAAGCTCAACAGTCTACTAACCAAGAAAGTACTTATCAACGACATTAGAAAGCTTTCTTCGGATGCCCAGACAAGTTGTTTGGAAGGGTTCCATGCCACATTAAACCACTGGCATCCCAAAATGATTTGTTTTTCGTGGTTAGGGACATTTTGCAGGTATTTCATTGAATTGAGTTTTCTCATTCTGATATTCTTAGGGACAGGTCAATAATAATTAGCAGGAGGGGGAGGGCTGGTGCAAATGGGGGGGGGGAGGGTCATTATTTTTCATACAGGCTAAAAGGGAAGGCCAGAAAGAATTGTGCAAGTCTTAAGGGGAGGGCCAAACGTTTTTTTGCATAAAATCAGGTCAAAAGAATTGTAAAAAAATTAATGATCCTGTCACTGAATCAAGCTAATATTAAAAAGCTCCAAACAGAAGGTTAATAATGTTTTTTTTCTTAGAATATGATCACACTCACTTGCCCAATCAGCGCTTAGTATTTAGGTGCTCTATTTTCCATAGAGTAACTAAAGATGTCCAGTGGTTAGGGCTTAGAGGCACAGAGATAAATTGTGGGGGTAAAGAAAACAAGTACGCAGTCAGTGAGTTTCTATAACTAATTAGTAATATCTATATACAGCATACTAATAATGTCTTTCAATTTGCTTTATTTGAAGGATTGGTATGCTCTATATAGAGAATACTGATTAGTTATAGAAACTCGCTGGCGGTACTGTTTTCTTTATACAACAATTTCCCTATGTTTCAAAACTGCCACTATTTGACATCTTAGCAACACACAGAGCATCAAAATACCAAGCACTGATAAGCCTCCAATTATTGACCTGTCCCTTACTTCAAAATGCCTTGTTACATTGTATATTAAACAAATCAATTGCAGTTAAAAAGCTGCTGCTATAAAGATAAAATAATATTTTAATATTGACCCCATTTCAAACATTAAATAATGCCAGTTTTTTCTCACCCATATTTTCTTTCACATGTTGTGAGGTAAAACATTTATTTACTGTTTATTGCTTTTTGCTGTTATCTAGGCATGCTTTGGCAAGCCTCCATTTCAATGAAAACCTCCAGAGAGAACCACGGGTTTCCAAAACTGGTGTAACATATGTAAAAGTGTCTTACCCGAAGTATAAAGTAGGTGACGAAGTTGTTCGTGATATCAAGGTTGCCCCATCTTATGGTAAGTAAATAATAAATTATTGTACAGAATGACTTCAAGTATCTTTTATTGAAATTGAGAAAAAAGAACAGAAAAAAAGAAAAGAAAAAAAGTCAAAAGAAAATAGTTGACATCTATATGACAACACAGCATAATATATTTCGGTGTGAAAATATGTCCTGCAGGTTATGTCTCAGAAATGAGAGAGCAACTATTTGCCCTGACAAAGCACCACAGGATAAAGATATTTGAAAAATACTCTGCCAAAGCCCCAAAGTCAGTAACATCCCAGTTTCAAGACAGGGTTAGTAAATTGGAGGCAGTAAAAGTCCATGAAAAGAGAAAAGAGACTACTACCCAACTATACCCAGCAGGTAAAATATATAACTTTCTCGTCTTCTCAGATAAGGACATTAAACTAAAGGCCCTCTCTCTCTCTCTCTCTCTCTCTCTCTCTCTCTCTCTCTCTCTCTCTCTCTCTCTCTCTCTCTCTCCCTCCAGTGATGTGGCCTGCTCTAACAGCATGGGGTATAGATTATAATGAGGATTGAGTTCCTCTTTTATAACAAAGTTGAACATTACAAAAAAATGAATTTAGCCTCTCATGTCAATTTTGGTATTATAATTGCAGTGAGCAAACAGACTAAAATGCAACAGGCTGAAGAAGCAGCAAAAAAGAAGAAATCTAGGAAAAAAGAAGCAGCAGCAAAAAAGAAGAAATCAAGCAATAAAGAAGCAGCCGCAAAAAAGAAAAAAACAAAACAAAAAAGAAATCTAAAAAATAGTAATGGTTGAGTGCAATTAATCATTAACACCCCAAGTAATGTTTGGAAGTGGGTTTAGTAAAGTGGTGTTCATAATTGCCCCCCTAAATAAAGTATTTACAAATATCACATGATTAATCCATGATAATATGTTTGCACATGGAATATTTTAAGATTGTATTTTAGAATGTAACACATACAAATGTCAGTATAAGTTGGTTATCTTGATTTTTCTTGCTATATACACTGAGAAGTTATTAAGTGCAATAGAAATTTGAATGATGGATAAAAATGTCACTATTCACAATAAATTTTTATTCTGGCTGAGCAGCAGCATAACCTTTAGTATTATAAGAATGATACTTTGTTCTTATGCTGTGATAAACACAAGCTGGTAAGGGTCTTCTATTGTCCCAGCCCATGAAACCACAAATCCATCTTATCAACCAACGATAGGCAATAGCTCGAACAAACCTGTCACAACATAAAGGGAAATAGTGTAAGATCGTTGAATGCTAAAGTAAAAGTTATGTATATAAAAATACATACTCGTTTTCGCTTGATCCGGTCTGTCGACGGTATCTCAACAAAGGAGCAACTTGTAAAAGTACTGTTTTATTGATCAATGCAGGATAATCTTCATGTTCTGTTATACAGCTGATAGTGTCTATTGATCCATCAAATAAAAGTTTTCCAATTGCATTCGTGATCTCGTGACAGCAGCGATATTCAATAGCGTTTTCTAGTTTTTCATGTTGACATTGTTGACATTTGCACCTACGAAGGAGTGAATGAAAACTTCATGATTTATACGGCCATAAGTTTTGGAATAGATTTGTTTTAAGCTTTTTTTACTCTAAAATACTGTTCTTAAAATTTGAAATATCTGTTATAAAAAGTTATTTCTCCTGGATTCGAAGTAAGAACAGTGAATCAGAAGAGTTTCTTGTTGCTCGTGTACTACATGCATCGGCCGCCGTTACTAGATGTTCTGTAAGTATCTCAGGCACATGCATGATCATTGACGACTATATTACTCACCATTCTTGAACTGTTATACGACGTTCGTATCTAGCCTCTAAAACAGTCGGCGTTAGCCCATCTTGATCAGCTTCTTCGTCGCTGCTGTGGCTTTGATCACTATCACTTGCCAGTGGTTCATCTTGGTACGGTTCATCGTCAATGTCTACCGTAATTTCTTCCCCAGAATGAAACGATTCTGGTTCAGTGTTAGATCTGGAGCTTTGCGAAGACTCGGACTCGAAAGAATCGTCCGAATCACAAGAAAATTCTGGGTTTAAAGTTGACATATTACCAAACAAGGAAGGAAAACTACAGTGTTTTTCGATTGTCGGTACACCATATGACGTCACACGAAATGTTAACTCGGTCCCAGACCTCCGGGACAAAAAATACTGCAAAGTGCGCGTTTTTGAACGCAAAAAAACGTGTTAAATATTTTTTCAAATATGAGTAAATTTTCAGGACATTTTTTCTAGATATTAAAGAAATACATTTTATAGAAATCGGCGTCCTGTCGCTTGCACTTTAAATGTATTAATTATAAAACGAGGCCAATAAGGCCCCCAGTGATAAATCATACAAAAGTCTAGTTTTGGTCTCACAAGAATTCTCTTAGCTTCTCTACATCAGCAACTTAATTTTTCTGCATGTATTGCACGCAATGTTGCGGAAAAAGTTATAGATATTTCGTCGAAGTGCTGAAAATTTCTCAAAATGTTTTTCATGTGGAAGACTTTCTCACTGAATGGTATTGGTCATTTCTTGCAAGACGCTTTCATTTCTCTATTTGAGTAAACTGTATGACGCACTCGCCCGCTGCATGCACCTTCGGCAGACTAATACCAGATATATCCGGCACACTAAAGTTCCAAGTTTATTTTAAATGTACAGGTGCAAAAAATTCAAACTATGTTGGAAAAGAAGAACTACAAAAACATCAAGGTTGGTAGTGTGGAGGAATTCCAAGGCCAAGAAAGACGTATCATTATCGTCTCCACAGTCCGCAGTACCAAACGAGAGTATTTGGACATGGATAAGGAGTTTGGCTTGGGATTTCTTGATAATCCAAAGGTACGCAAAAATATGGCTCAGTTAACCATTTCCAGTTTTCTCACGGCAGAAAATACACGACTCCCAATCAACGATGTTAGTCATATGACTGACTGCTTTCCTTTGCTTTCCCTTCTTTCCTCACCCTATAGCACCAGCTAAAAAGGCTAAAATGGCGCTAATACGTTTTTTTAATCGTATTATTTAAAAATAATACTGGGGTAAGTAAGTGTGTATATGAAGGTTCTTGCAAAAATCTTTATCCTGAATTATGCGGTCTCAAATGAAATGTTTCTGTTTTTGCATTAATTGTATGCCAACATATGAATACTTAGGCAAAACATCTGCACTATACAGTAATTTTGACTCGGTATCAAATAGTAAACCTGAACCTCCACGCACTTTTCACCGGACTGCCATAACCTCTTTATCGATCAATACACGCGCTCCATAACTAATTGATGAGGTTGAATGTATCTAACTGTACTGTACTGTATTGCAGAGATTCAACGTTGCAGTTACGCGCGCACAGGCCCTGCTTATCTTGATTGGCAATGTGGAAATGCTAGCTAAAGATGACAACTGGAACAGGTGAGACATATGTACTCCAGCCTTTCTTCTATCCTTTTACGCTTGCCAAAGTAGTTGTGAAAGAGCGTTGAGCTGCTAGAAGAATACAAAGGCCCTATACCAGCAAATAGTAGGTTAGAGATTCAAAATGTATTAATATTAATAACTTTGTGAAACAACTGATATTGTTTGCAGTTTTTTGATGTTCTGTTGTGACAACGATGGATTTATCAAGGTGCCAGCAAGGGAAAGTGGAATGGACATTGTATCGCTGATGAGAAAACTGAGGCTAATTCCAGAACAAAGTAAGAAAACTTGGGTCTTTCTTAATGTTGCAAGATGTATTGTTTTCCGAGTTCGAGTTCTTTGTATTGCAGGCTATTGTTTCGTTCAAAGTTCTTATTGTTTTCATGCCTCACGTGCCTTGCAACACCAAGAAAGAGCCAAAAACTTTTTCAAGCTTGCAACGTTTCATTTATAAAAAATTCCCGGACTTTTACTTGAACAAATCCCATTTTTCACTGGCTTTTCACTGAACACAAACTTAGACTCAACAATTTCTACTCCATAGTCAACGAAATTAAGCGGTTAAGGATTATGGAATTTCCCCGAGACTTTTCCAATCCAAAACTCCCTGACTTTTAGAACGCATTGACAATTTCTATAACCAAATTAAAAATTCTCTGAAAATTGCATAGTTAAAATTCGCAATTTCATCTTCTAGGGAATGGGATTTGTTTTTTAAAACAAAACAAAAAAAACAAACAAAAAAGTATTTAAAAATACTTTTGTCCCGATTCCAAAACAAATCATTTTCCAAAAGCCCGGATTTGAAAACTCGATTTTAAATAACATTGCACTTTTTTACATTCACAACTACAAGAGGGTGACAAAACAGAATATAATTTATCTTTATATAATACATATAAATGGCATACTACGCGCCCTCTGATTTGTCTAGATGTGAATCTTACACGTGACGTTATTGGTTGAAATCTCGTGTCCTACGTCTTTGCTTTTGCCACATTTTGACGTCATCTATGCATCTATTAGAGTATAGAACAATGAAGTCTCGCATTGATTTTGTTTGTTTTAATGAATAACATACTTTTTGCCTTTTCCGCTTCTTTTTGAAGCAGATATGATGGAAGAGGAATCCGAAATCAGCATGAAAGAGTTGCAAGAGAGTCCAGAATGGACAAGACACGAGTAGCCTAGAAAGGAATTTATTGGTTATTTCATGCTTATATAACTATTCTCTAAAGGAAGCTGCAAAGATTTTTTAGATGACTGATGGCAAACTGGACTGCACTGTGTATTATGGGCAGTGGCTTTAGAATTAGGAACGAAACATTGCAGCGCATAGTACTTTATTTCAACAATGGAATTACTTAAAAAAATTTTGATTGCTGTTGTTAAAATTGGAATGTGTAGTTTGAGTAGTTGATTAGAATTAGGCTCAACTAAATATTGCATGCACCAGTGCTATTAAACACCTCTACTGAACAATGATCACTTTGCATACACAGTACTAAACACTTCAACAACGGTAATAAATATTTCAACGACAACTACAACAACAACAGTTATGAACATATTACAGCTCAGGATACAACAACAACAATGACAACAACAATTATGAACACACATTAAAGCTCAGGATACAACAACAACAACAGTGACAACAACACGTATGAACTATAACAGCTCAGGATACAACAACGACAACACGAAAAAAAAAATGAAATAAAATCCTGGTGTCTATACATTGTAACAGTTAAAGGGCACAATATACTCTAGGTAGATTCATGGTTCACAATAAAAACACAATCACACACAATTGATGTCTTGGTGGTTTTAAAATTCAATATACAACAATTAACAATATAAATTTCCCTAAGACCTGCAAAAGACAAGCAGGGATTTGATAGATGAGATAGAATGCAGCCAAGTTCAAGGCAGTGATAATCTAGATAGATCTAGATATATGCTGAAACGATTTTATCTCTACCACACAAGACCAAGAAAGCTTACTTTGTCTTGTATATGCTCCAGCTGCTATAAGCTTGTATACAGTATTTTCCAGTGATGCAGGACTTAATATTCTACTGCTACAATGTATGTCTAGGTGTTGCAGTTTTACAAACTCCACAATCATTGAGGTGTCTACTTAACTAATTGCAGCAATGCATCTTCCTCACACTTTCCAGTATCTTCCTGAATGTGAGAGTAGACAGTGGTAGTAGACAGTGTATACAGGCTATGACCTCAGAAATTAATTTTGATTTGGATGTGATATGATTTAGTTGTCAGGCAGGAATTATCAGAATGGTAACTTTGATTTTTTCATAACTTTAAGTGGAAATTTCACAATATTTCATGTATATCTGCAATTTTATCAGGCATTAGTGCAATAAGAGCACAATAGTTGTATTCAAGAAATTCATGGTAAAGTTATCTCACGACAGGCACTTTTCACTCTGGAGGATATCCTTAGAAATGCTTTACAGTGTCCCAGTGAAACAAGAGTGTGTTAACTAGCAGATGATCAGTACCTTTCATCATACGTAATCCAAATTGGACATTTTTAGATCAATTTTGGATACTACAGGAAGCCCAAATTCTTGCTATGAAAAAGCCATGTAGGAAAATGCTGAATTTTGAGGAATCTTGTGAAATTTTCAGTAGTTTTGTAAAAGATGGCTTTTATTTTGAAGTGATTTAGAAATAATTTCACTTACAAAAAGTCATCTCAAATCACTTCATCTTACAACCCTGCATACTCTAAATTAATTCAGAACTATTATCAAAGTTTTAGAATACATATGTACAATAAAATTATGATTACAATTTCCAGTTATTTTGAGCTTTCCAATAAATCTTTAGCTTCATTTATCTTTGCGGCCAAGTAAGGGGATCCTCCTAAAAAGAGAAGAATAAGGAGATATTATCATGCATTTTTAAATATGTTAACTTGTGTACACTGCATTGTCAAGATAAATGAAAGCTACTTTGGAGTCAAAAATAGAGTTCAGACACTAAAAGTGTGGAACATAAATAGTACTAAATAGTGCATACATCGCTCAACTCACATGTTAATTTTTGTTGATTATTACATAAAAATCATACCTCTGTCTGGGTGATTTATTAACATTATTCTCCTATGTGCTTCTCGCATTTTTATTCTATTGGCTGATGGACTGAAACAATAAGATAAAAGAATTTAAGAGACTATATATGCCAAAATATATAAAATTGTTACATTGCCATTTTGAGATGAATAATTGCAGAAGATTAAATAAATGTGCTGTTACAGCAATTACCATCCAGCCATATGTAATAAACATTAACCTCCACAACAAGTTCTAATTAAAAATACTTTTCTATCAATGGGGTACCTTTCCTGGGAGTGAGAAATGAGACAGAAAAATACCCCAGGATTATTGAGGATGTAATTACTGTACAATGTACACCTACCCTACAAATGGTTAAACTTTCACATTTGTTGGATTTTAATATATGCAACACTGAACAATTTTCCTGGAAACATTGTTAAAATTTTCTTGTCATGTATGCAATCAGCACTTGGAGTAACTTCAGAATACTTGTCCACCATTGTATTCTAGAGCAGAACTCTTTGAAAACAATGCAAGAATACAAAAGCTTCTATTATTATTCAAAAAAGTGGCCGATATTCTGAAGTTAAGCATCAGCACTTACACAGTGTATCCACTCCTGCAACAGTTGCACATCACAAAGTTCCAGAAGTAGAACAGAGGGGAGGGGGGGGGGGGGGGGTACCCAGGGGATTTGGCATGAAGTTGTCACATAAATACCTTATTCCAAGAATGAGGGCAGCTTCTCGTTTTGTCATTTTTTGATCAAATCCACCACGATAATAATGTGAAAATGTCTGAAAATATCAAAAATAAAATTTACACTGTAAGGCACATGATCTGTTTCTAATTGCAATATTGTAACGTGTACAACACCATCACTGTAGAATACTCACTGGTATTTTTGGTATAACTTTAGGAATAGTATTAACGTCGATTCTTTTTAATGCTTGAACTGCAAAGCGGCCTGCAAAAAGATCAAAACTACTATATCCCCTCTGACACACGCGAACATGAAGCATGGCAAATGGTCGTCAAGATTACATCACAAAATACTAAAGATTATGACACTTTTCTTACCAGCTATTGCAGCTCCAGCTACTCCAAGCCCAGCTAATATTAGCGACGTCTATTAAGAAAAAATAGATCCAGATTAACGACAAAAAAGGCACAAAAAAGACAAAGTTTGGAAGCCTCACTCACCATGATTATTTCTCGTGCGTTTTGAAGGAAGTGACGCAATATTTCCCAGACTGCAATGCGTCACTCAAATACCCATAAAGCAACTAACCGGAAGTTTAAAGTTTTCCAGTAAAATTGTGAGGAATAAAAATGTTTATATCAGCTAAAAAGTTACAATTTTTAGAAGAAAAACACAATTCATAATAAATCTAATTTATTGTAAGAATTCTTCTGTAAAGAATTCCAACTAAGTTAAACATTTTTATTAACAAACCATACGGAAGCTTTGGGTATTTTGAATTTTCCTTTTGTAAAATATAAAGCGAATCCAAATAAACTTTGTATCATTAGAATAAATAATTTGTTAACATTAGATTATAGAATAAATGTGATGAAAGTGTGCTAAAAATAGTCCAAGCTGACGTTCGTATCAACTGATCAACCGCTGACGCATTTGGTACCACTTCCGTTCTATCATCCGGGACCTTAGCAGTCTCTCGTTGTGTCGCGCTCCCTCGAATCCAACATGGCTGACCTTCTTGGTGACTCATCTTACAACGAAGAAACGGCAGAAGACCCTGCTGCCGAATTCTTAGCTCGAGAACAAAACGACCTAGCAGAACTAGGAGAAGACTTAGAGGGCGGCGATAATGCTGATGAGGTGAGAAAATGGGAAAAATGCAAAGTAAAATTGAGGTGCTTTGTGACCGGTGACTTGGAAGTAGTCGGCATACGTCGAGTATTTGATCTCTTTGACAGCGTGGCAGCTTGAAAGTGGATAGGTTTTTAAGAATCATCAAAAGTTCCCATATTTAAGAGAACTATTTGAGTTGAATGATGTTTAGAATTTCGACTTTCAAAATTACTAACCGAGATCGGAAAGTTAATGTCAAATTGTACTCGTAGTAGATAGGCAGCTTGTGTTTCGAATAGGCGTGGGGGAGGTTAACTTCGCTTTGGTCACTGCTGTAACTACGACTTTTCATTTATGAATTAGCTCTACATCTTTCCTTTTCAAAAACTGTGCTTTGTAAATAAGTTATCTTTTCCTTGTACCCCTCCCTAGACTAATAATTTGTTTCACTAACTTATCAATTTGCAAGACCCTAGTAACTTACTAAAATATTTCTCATAAATAAAATAACATTCTCATTTCATTCAATTGCATTTGCATTATTGGTTCTTCATGAAATTACAAGAATATTCAGATTATCAGATGATATTTCCTTATTCACATCCAGAGCATAAAACTTCTAATATTACATTCCTTTGGCTGGAAATATTTGTACAAGATTATTCAGTAGATCATATAATTTTTCTGTTCACATTCACCTTCATTGATCATTGATTCCATTAGTTCTCTAAAGAGTGTCAATCAAATCCAATTAATTACTCAATTAGATAGAGTTATCATTTATTTTTCACATATTTTACACTAAATAAATCTTCTATTCATTTTCTCCATTCATTTATTTTCACATTTTTTTGTCATAAATGTTTGAGATTATAATAAAATTACAGATGCACCAAAATCCTCAAATACTTCAGGCTCTCTTCATGAACTTGTTGTTACCCCATTGGTGCGATATCAAACTCGTACAAGTGATAACTGCCATCCTATCTCTTGTTATGAGAGGTATGGTTTTAATGCTTGCAGACATGTAAATTACCAGTACATTTTGTACACCAACTATCTTATAAATGGACAGCAATCAGTGTACTTCAGTAGGTTCCCTTTATTTTGACAGAGAATATAACTAATTCATTTACTTTTTAGGGTGATAATTTTGATTTGTTAGGAGGAAGTAGCGAACCGGTTGTCAATGGATTTGGTGAAGTAAGTAAAAGCTAAATTAATGGGTGTTAATCATTTTCCTCAGGACCAAATACAGTACAGATTAATCCTACATTTGACATTAAATTCTGTCATAGAATTGAGATAATCTGCAAGGTTAACTCATTGAAGTCATCCCTCTTATGCATCAATCTTTTGGTTTGCTCAACTGAAAGTGTGGTTTGGTTGGTTAGTGCTTGGCCTACTGATCACCAGGGATCTTGCATACTTGTTTTAGCTGCAAATACCATTAAAACAGAGCTGTTATTGAAAGAGGGGCTAAAGGACACACCCTTACCAAAGTTTAGCACATTTGTTACTCTCAAAGTTGACATGAAATAAGCTGGGGCAGTGGAGCAGTTTTAATTTAGTGCAGGGCTAAGTCCTTGATAATATAAATTTGGTTGTGATAAAGCCTTTTAACTGTATTCCTGATAAAAATACATGTATCATGAAAAGTGGGGGACTTCAGCTCCCCCTGTCTTCATTGTCCATGATAAGGTTACTTTATCTTTCACTGTAGGAATAAACAGGAGGTTTTGTTATTATAAAGATTTAACAGGAGAGCACCTTGAGAAACAAATCCTAATAGTGTTATTGGTGTTCTTTGTTATTTAGAGTGATACCTCTGCAGCACAACAACCTACTCCATTATCTATGATGAGAGAAGAACCCGAGTCAGTGAAGTAAGTGATGTACTGAAGCTCTCACCCTTTCTATCATTGTTGTACTAAATACATATAGTGTTGGGATGACAAGTAGAATGAAGATTTGTATAAAAAGGGTATTTGCTGTAACTTTATACTGTCAGTAAACAATTTGTCATTCTTTATAAGGAAGGGCAAACGTAAAATTTCTAGCAAAGGGCAAATTACAATGAGAAACTTTCAGCAAACTTCTGTACTTTTTTATGTCAGCCACTCTCCTATGCTTGTTAGGACCACCAAAGACTAGGGAAATAGTTGTGGTCGATAACTAAAACATCAAATTACTGTAAAATCACTTTATTCTCAAATTCAAAATAAGCCCAGTTTGTTATCAACAGCTGCTATATCCCACTGGATTAGTCATTAACTAATAATAATCAATAACTACAACTATTGATAGCCATGCCATTATCTATGGAGGCCCTTAGATACTGCTTCTAATGCATACAGTACTTGTTCTTTCTGGTAAGGGACATCTGTCATGAATGTGATTACTTTCTTTTCTTTAGGAAATGGAGAGAAGAGAAAAGGGAACTCCTCGAAAAAATGGATGAAGAAGAAAGAGATGCAATAGAAGAATGGAGAGAACAGGCTAAGAAAGAACTAAATGACTGGTATGATAGAAGAAATGAACAATTGGGAAAAACACAATCAAGTAATAGGTATGTCAACTTCTTCTTAAACAGAATCCCTACAAATTGCGATTGTACTTTAATGCTGATGCCTTTAACTGTCAGCTTATCAGGGTGTCTACTTTGATGATTCAATTCTTGGGTTGCATGTGACATCATCGAAAAGCTAAAATCTAAACTATTCATCACACAAAACTGTTTCCTAGATATTTTATTTATATCATTAAGAAAAGTCCTCACACAAAAAACTGAGTTCTTTTGATGAATGATTTTTGATTTATTGTGAGTCAATTTCTGTCACGCAACACTGTCACGTATATCATAAAGATGCAGAAATACAGGCAAATGTGATTCAAATCCTACGACTTTAACTTTGTTTAAGTGATAAATAAGTTTGTTTTGGTGAATATTTGCATAGAAAACACGAATGTGATTTTGGTCCTTCGTGTTACTGTCCGCCATGTTGGTGTACAAAGGTTGTGCACCATGATGGCAGACCCATACATTTGACACCAAACAGTGAAGATATTTGATCGCTCGTATCTCATCATCAAAATATTCTTATGACTAAAAATTTCGTATAGATACAAACCTTCAACTGCTTTTTTTGATGCAAGACATTTTATTCAAAAATATTCTAAACTTTTATGATAACGTCAGTGTAAACCAAGAATAGTGCATCAAACTTTAAAGTCACTACAGGCTTAGTTAGTGAACTTGTGGTAATAACTGTGGTGCAATATCAAACTCGTACAAGTGATAACTGCCATCCTATCTCTTGTTATGAGAGGTATGGTTTTAATGCTTGTATATATTTATGATCACGATGATCTAAATATTGCTTTTCTTGAAAAAGGTCATTAATTAATTTTACAGCAAAATTGAAAAACAAAAAGAGTTTGGGGTGGCTAGCCATCCAATCAACTCCCCTGAATCTATCCTTGATAGAACACTGTAAATCTTGATTTTTCATTTTTAGGGCTGATGAGGAAGAATTTGTTACAGAACGAGATGACCCATCGGCACCTGGCCATGAGTGGGAGAAAGTCTGCCGTGCATGTGATTTTAATCCCAAAGGAACAAAAAGTAACAAAGATGTCTCTCGCATGCGTTCAATCTTCCTTCAACTCAAACAAAACCCTCTTGTACGGGACTAACTATTCATAATACAAGTATTTCAAATTGTCAATGTAGTGGATTTGTATCTAGTGAGCTTTGAGATTCTATTGTCAGGTCAGGTCAAGGTATTAAAATTATTCTATGTAGAGGGTGAAGCGAGGTAAACAGGAGAAATTTCTCAAGATTTGGAGCTAGATATTTGCAGGCAAGACATGCAGCAAAATCCTGAAAACTCCAACCTCCCCTTACTCAGATTTCTTATTGAATGCATTCAGATGTCCATGAAAGCACTTTGTGAGTGACTAAGGCCTAGTTAAGATTTCATACTTTGGCTGTACTGTTCTGAATGCATGTTTTATAACAGATTTTGTGTGAGTGTGAAACAGACCACGCCTTACCGTAACCGTGCCGTGACCGTGCGGTGCCGTTTTCACAGTCATACAAAATCTACTCTAGTCAGAGTATGTATGTTTGACAAATAATGGAGACTGTGCTGTAACTAAGCAGAAAAATTAAAACATAATATGTAATACATAGACGCAGACGAAGCAGTGAATATCATTTAATTCCCTGATAATTGAGATTCTGGCAATCATGGCTTTCCATTGTACCTGATGTCTTAACTAGGCCTAACTTTTGCACTTTTTTATTGGACTGCTTCCCAGTTTTACCAGGGAAACGAGTTTTCAAGATTCCACTGTAGTCCACTGTTAATGTTATACTCTCTCTTAAAATCTTATTGAAACTGCATTGTATAAGCTTTTCTAATGATTAATTTAGCTTTAAACTTATGTTAAACTGAGCATTTTCTAAATTCTCTCTATTAAAGGTTGACCATTCATTTTGAATACATAACGTGTTGAGAATTTAGATCTTGAACACTCAATACAATTGCTGACATAGAGTTATTTACATTTCATGCTTATATAAAAATGCATCAAAAAATTGTAGAGTGGTAAAAAGGAAACTAGATGTGTATTTTGTTTTAGAGTGGTTTTCATATGAGTGGGACACTAACTGAGCTGTGCCATGACTGTATCAGTGTCATAATTTCTATAAAAAAACATTTCAAATTCCTGCTGTAACTGTACTGTGCAGTGACTGTTCCATTTTCTCAGTTATATGAAATGTGCTCTAATTACAGACTTGTTAATACTCAAAATATGGTTGGTTTGCTAGCAAGTCACAAAAGTGCAGTTTGTGAAGTAATGTCAGTTTATTTACATACTCAAATTAATTATGGTTGATGTGGCAATAGGCAAGAAAAATTCTGATTTTCAGCAAGATCTTGTGTTAATTTTTACTGAATTTAATCAAGAGTTATGCTCAATTTTTTCCGTTACTAAATTTGTTTAGGGTGTAGTCAAGGGTAGCTTTGACCGACCCTCTTCCACTCTGGAAAGTGATTTGGAGAAGGAATTATTGTTGGTGCATAATGACCCCCCTGAAATTACATCCAAAAAGTGGCCATACTGTCCTAGCTTCCATGATATTTGAGATGTAAATCATTGAACACCATCATGTCTCATCAAAGATACATGTATCACCATCTTATACTCAGCCTTGTAGGAATGTTTGTTTTAATTTTTATATGTTCCATTGTTTCTACCTTGTAATTATAATATCACTGAAAGTGCTAATCCATAAATGCAACACCGTGTTGTATGCTATATTTGTGATCCATGTAACAGTCCATTAGAAATTAAATATCTTCCTTTTTGAAAGTTTTTGTTTGGTCCTTGAGCCCTAATATTCCTCTGTTCCCTTTTGCTTGTTACCCTGCACTTTTTCTTTTTTCTTTCTTTCTTTTCTTTTTTTTCTGGGGGGGGGGGGGGGGGGGGGGGGCATTGGAAGAAGAGGGGAAGGAAGTGTATTCCTCTCCCATCTTCCCACCCCTGCCCTAGAAACATCAGCTGTGCAGTCTATTTGTAAGTAAAAAGGTTTAAATTATTAAACCTCCAATGCTCTGAGTTCACGAGTTTGTTCAGTGCAAGTAATTCTGAGCAACATTTGCCCATAACACCACACCAATTTCACCATTTCAACCCATCACCATTATGAGCATTTAGATTAACCGTTGCTTGTCTACAGAATGTAATCATACAGGGAAACACCAAGTTGATGCAGAGGGAATCAGTCCACTTCATTACTGGGCTACCACAGTACATGTAATCATGCATTCTTTCTTTGTATAAATTTGTTATTTCTTTATTATATACAAAAGAATACTGAGTGAATTGTTAGCTCTAAGTAGCCTGTGCTAATGTGTGTCCCCATGCCATCTCTGCCCCCTCCCCTCCTAGTGTCAGACTTCTCTAGCTGTACAGCGGTACTTAAACTTTGAACAATTGTCCCAACTTAACTTGACCCTCATTACATGTAAGTTAGGGAGCATTCATTTTTTAGGAGGGGGTGGGCTGGAGGAATTGAGGGGTGGGCCAAAAGAAATTTACTATATGAAAGGGGGTGGGTCATGTTTTTCTGAAAGTTAAACCAGGTCAAGGGACCCTATTTTCATATTTGGAAGTGGGGTGGGTCATCAGTATAGTTCAATTCCTTACAGTGGGGGCTTGCATTTTTTTGTATTTGATTTCTGCAATTCCTCCGCCCGCCGCCCCCCCCCCCCCCCCCCCCCCCCCTCCTAAAAAATGAATGCTCCCTTAGCTTCCCCATAGACCCATATTACTGAAAGGCAAGGTGCATGCAGTGGGACACCTCCAAGTCAGGTACGTGCCATCTATGGACTAAGACTGGTTTTTAAACGTTCATGAGCCAATCATACGGAATCTTCCTGGTCATTGTTCACTTTTACCAATGAGTCCGCTGACTGCACGCACGCAGGCGCGCGATGATTCTCGTATACTGACAACAACGTAGAAGAGCCAGTTCGACAAATAATCAATAACTCGCCAGCGACCACGTGAGGTGATGATATAATCAGCTATACTTGAACGTGGAAATGCTCGCAGGATATCGTGCTGTGTGAGAGAGAACAAATAACGCTTTAGAACTTATGGGGTCTCTAAATAAATGGAAGATTAAGAAATAAAGAACAAATATACAAGTGAATTAAAGAACCTGGGCCGTCACGCACAAACTAACGAACTGATCGAGGAGTGAATAAACTGCATGAGTCACGGGATCAATAAAGGAAAGAATGGAAGGAGGGAGGGAGGAAGGAAGGAAGGGAGGGAAGGAGGGAGGATCAAAATGGGAAGGAAAGACTAAAATAAACGATGAGTCAGATGAACATCATTATAAATGGTTAGCGAATAAATACAGGGAAGATATTACGAAAAAGCCAAAACTTTTCGTTCGTTGAACTATAATCAAAATTCGGTGCTGCATCTAACTTTTAACAGAAAATTAATTTCCTAACTGTGAGATACGCAGCAGGCCATCAACAGATATGCTATAAAGCAATTCTAAGTATTGATACAGATGCTAAAATCCGGATCCCTAGCTGCGCATGTTGTATTTAAATTTATTTTCACAATGAATTTTGAAATTTAATTTAAGCGTTTTTTGTGTGTGTGTTCAACTTATAATGAACAAAATTAGTAAAGCGAAACGTTAAGCTTCTTGTTTTATCGTTTACAAAAGCTTTGGATTTACGCCGTATTAGCGTGAGCATGTCACTTATGGAAAACGCGTCGAATACTGATTAATTACGAAAAACAAGAAAACTAATAATTCGTGACTCGTACAGTTTCTATAACTCACTGACTACAAAAGGTTAGACATTATACGAAATAAAAAAAAATTAATAAACTTCAATTTCGAGATGAGTCACGGATGAAAAATTTAAGAAAGTCTTAAGCTTTATTTTTTCCGTCTTTGGCTGAGGTATTTTGGCTTGATATCTCAAAAGCGTTTATGTAAATTTTTGCACGTTATAATCAGACCAAGTTAAACAAATCCATCAGCAGTGTTTGCAAATGGCTTGCTGTGGTCCAGATTGTGGGCTTGAAAGGAAATATTTGGTACAAACAATGAGAACTGAAACTCGAGCCTTCAGCTGCGCCCCACCAACATTGCCACAAACAATTACCACCTATAATCACTACAGCTATTATTGTTAGCTAAAGTTATAGAATATTATACTTACCCACCCTCCTCTTCGTTTAATCCAGTCTACAAGATACATGGCTGTTAGCTCATACATCCAGAGTGATAAATCATTAACAAAAACGCTCCTACTATCCCTGTAACATTCTGCTGCAAGAGCGCCAGCAAACTGGAATATAGCAACAATTCTAGCCCAATTAACACCAGTGGTTACAATTTCCGAGCCCACTTGCGTAAATAAATCATGAACGACTTCCTCACTTGTGAATGAAACATTAACATGTTTAGAAATATTGGTGTATAACTTGGGGTAACACTCTTCAAGCATCCAGCCAACTTCTTGAACACGAGTAGATATCGTGCGCCAATTTTCTCCAAAGTCTTCAACAGTACCAGACGACCATATGGAAGATCGACGCTTCAGCCCTTCTCTTTCCAACTTTGAGTTAACATACTCTAAACAGAGCTGCTTCCCTTGATCAAGGATTTTTGAAGCAACTTTATCTTGTTGAAGTTGGACAATTCTTCTAGTTAATCGTATTTTTTGACTACTGGCTGAGGTCCCCGTCATATCGACCCAACTAAGTCTTTTCTTAACCAGAGTTGGCCTTTGTAGTGTTGACATGATTCTTCTTATAAGTCTGTACAGGTTTCAAAATGATTAAGAAAATAAAAATATGACTAAGACTTCTCACTCAGTGTGGTATCATGGAAGACAAGCGCGTGATTTATCTGCGTTGCGTTACGCATTATGGTAATTTTCCGCGTTAAGTTGGTTTTGTTTGACATATGGATATCGTTATTGACTGAGCACCAGTTAAACAATTACGTGACGCACTCTCTGATTTGTCAGCTCAAGTGATTGATCAACGCCAACTTGACCTGAATACCTTTCCACTCGGTCTGTAACCACTGCATAGGAGACGCTTGAGTGAGCGCTTCTCACAATGCATGACTGACAGTATCTCAAAGGTTTGCGTTTTTGGCCACGCGGTCTTGGCACATTCAGTCAAGTTTGTGTCAATAAGCAGTGTCACTGTTATTCAATTTTACATACATTTTTTTCGATCCATATTCTGACTTTTTCACACTTGAATAAATATGAATTTTTGCGAAGTTATATTCGATCGCCCCTGGCGCTAATTAATTTCCTGAAAGCCAATCCCAAAGCGATGAGCAAATGCAGGGGGGTGGGGGGAAGGGATGAATAAAAAATAGAATATAATTGTTTTAATAAAAAAATAAATGCAATTTCAAAAGTACAAAGTGTGAAATATTTTATTGTTTACATTGTTAAAAGTTGTTGTGAACTATTTTTACAATGAATAAACTACGTTTTTAATTATCTATTTACGAAAATATGTGCAACTTTACTAACGTAGAGTCAGGATTATACTTAACCCGTGCAAAAGTACGAACTAAATAATGCAAAACAAAGGATTTGCTACCTTTTAGTACTATTTAGATTTTGTACTTTTGCACGGGTTAAGTGCGATCACTCTAAGAGTACAATTAACAATTACAGTCCTTTTATAGTAAATCCATTTTTGTAGTAATTTTCTTAAACTTACTTGGGAGTACTGCAAGACTCTACTTTTGGACCCTCCAAGATACAAGTGGAATAAATAACAGAATCGAGTTGTACAGAAGTCTAGTGAGCTCCTTATTTTTAACTCGTGGATTGCAAATCTGCGAGTTTTTAACTTCTCCTTCTCTGGAAAACAGTCATAACGAATTCGTTCGACCGTATAAACTTTCTGACGGAAAGTCACTCTCTCTTCTATCTTAGATAAAGCCAGACTTTTGAGCCTCTAATCAGAAAAATTCTATTCAGAATTTACGAGAAAGAAATGAAATGAGCTGTGGTGTACTACAGGGTGTTATGCTAGGACCACACAAGAACCTTGAAACGCAAATACAGTACGAATACTACCCAATACTAAACAGTATGAAGTCTTTTGTGTTCGATTATCTCTTCAGTTCAATGTTATATTATAACTAGGATATTTTGCAAAATGTTTACGAATTCCATGGATACATCAAGGAAGAATAGCTAGCTACTACAAAAAATCTTTTGAAGCAAACTTTAGCACTTTGTATTGTGTAGCTTAATAAATACAAAAATCTTCAAAAAATAGCGACTTGTTTTATCTAGACTTAATTCCCCCTTTACTCTTAGCAAGATAATTGCCTTGCAATTTTTGATGAAAATATCGCCCGGTGCTGTAGTTTGCCTAACTTTAACATGCCAAATTTAAGAATAAAATTTAGTCCGATTCTGCGTTAATTTGTTGCAGGAGATACACTTCAAAAATCCGATGTTTCTCGTATCTCAGGTATTAGCAAGCTATTATTGTCTAATTTATGTTATTTGAATTACTAGATTCAAATCAAAGAAATTTAGCAGGTTTCAGTTTAATACTAATAAATGATTTTCAGGTCAGTTTAGGGGCTGTCTTCGCGCTCCGGAACGGTCATGTATTATTCTTTGTTATATTCGTGGTACTGTACTCAGTTGAAGTCCTTTTGTCCATTGACTAGATAGCGTAGAGGGAGGGGAGGGAGGAGAATGCAAAGAAGACAGCGGGCTTCTTTTTTCCCCTCCCCTCCCCCACAAAAATCGCCGGCTACGCAGACTAATAAATGACAATCATGTTATCAAAGTTCTGTGTCCGTTATATGAGCCATCACTTGAAGTCATCGTTCAACAACGAACTATTTTGCCGGAAAAAGACTTTAAAAAAGAAACCATTGAAAAGAAACAAATAAAAATTAGAAAGACTGAATGAATGAAACCTTGGACAACATCCTTGCGGAGGCAGAGGAAGACCCGATCACTTGAGGGCCCGTTAACTTGCTATGACCTAGTCTAGCTATGACCAAGAGAGCATAAATAAATTATGCTCTCTTGCTATGACTTTACAGGCAAGTTTTCGGGTGCTCTCACACTGGTAATTAGAAACTGGCTCCGCAACACGTTTTGTCATTTCGCTCTCAGGAATGAGCTTTCTCGCATTCTAGTAGCACTACCGTACATAAAAAGTTTTCGTTAAGTCTACAAACTCATTTTCAAAGAAAACAGAAACAAAATCTGAAAATTTTTTTTAGAGAAAATGACTATACTACAAAATCAAACAGGTTTACCATATAGTATGAAACAAGAATTGGTCTCTAAGTTTACTAATAATTATTAAATAATACTAAAAACAAACTAAATATTTATACGTCATGCTCCAACTCCATGGTTGGTGAGTGACGTCGAGCATCTTGTGTACGGTCTTTGTTTTTCCTCTTTCTTCCAGGGATTTCCTTGGCAGGTCTTTTCGCCTCCCTCAACGGGTTGCTGCTTGGAGTATATCGCACACAAAAAAATACCATAAGACCAATGAGTACTATACCAACAATTATACCAATTAATATGGCCCACCAGTATTTTTTAACTGTTTCTTTAAGGCCTGCAAAAAGAGCAAGTAAAAAGGTACAGTTATCACACATCGTGTATGTGTATTGTTCTGGTCGACAGGTAGTCGGTATTCTCACGCAAATGGTGCCTAACGCGCGAGTAAATTTACTCAAAAACTTACAGCTATCACACATCGTGTATGTGTATTGTTCTGGTCGACAGGTAGTCGGGATTCTCACGCAAATGGTGCCTTTTTTGCTGCAAAAACGCGCGAGTAAATTTACTCAAAAACTTGAGTAAATCGGTGCATCCACAGTAACTCACTTATCCGAGTAATTTTACTCAGTTATTTGAGTAACTGAGTAGCCTTTACCCTGAAATAACTGAGTAACTGCGTACTTCATTAATTAATATTAAGTCTCACAGTCATAATTATAACCAGCACATCACTGATGTCGTAGACTTTCCTGACTTTATGTATCTTTTGTATTTGAGCACAACAAAAGCTCGTGAAATAAAAGAGAGACGAATGACATAAAATGAAAGATTATCAAAGGTGAAATGGCCCCTATCTGTCACCAGCCCTCAAATTTCTTTGGCGAGGGGGAGACATGTCTTCCTCTTTGAGCGCATCCTGGCGGAATGAATACTGAACGAGGACTGGTATTCAATTCAGGCGATTACAATTTGCAAGTTGAAGCTCCCAGTTAAAATCTCTGAAGAGACTAAGTTGACATTTTTGTTTTTATTTATTGACAGTCTACCTTTTACAGTGAAAAATCTTTCAGTGAGACGTTTCAAAGGACCACTCATATCGACACGACGACATACAGCAAACACGTCACAGTATCCATGAAAATTTGCACATGGTGAACCAGAGTCCTTTTTGAGGGCTGCTAGGCTTTGAGGCACCTGAAAAAAATAAGTAAATTTGTTAATCCCGTTCAATTTTATTTCTTTGACACTGTATATATCAAACAATGTTGGTGTCGTTCGCGCGGGCTTCCTGTGTTTTTGCTATTGTGTCTGTTTATCAGAATGCGAGGTTTCTAAGCTAGCCATTTTCAAGATGGTGGAAAATGTGATGTTTCATCGCTATAACATCTGTAAGTTTTCATTATATAAATTTTCGACCGTTTAAGACTCTAAATGGCAGAAATCAACAAAAATGGATCAACATGACTTCCAAATAAGGTAATGCCTGCCCAATAGATTTGCATAACCATTGGAACAACACCTTTTTGTTGGGAATGGTTTGATATGAATAGATCCTAAACAAGACTGTAATATGTTTTTTGATGGGTAAGCTATAAAGGTATATGTATTTAGGCTAGTTTGAAAGGATTATGCTGAAATGACATAGATGACAGAAAGCCAACTAATTTTTAAGTACACATTTATCTTTCCTTAGACTTGCCTAAGAGAATAATTAATAATTATTTCTAATATAATTTTTAATAAGTTTCTTAAAAGAATATGTACATAAAGGGATCTAAAATTAAAAGCTTAAAACTCACATCTTTTCGATTTTTTGCTGCAATGCATTTTTGATCCTTGCCTATATTCTTACAGCAAACATCACACAATTCTTTATCCTCAGTGCATTGGCATTCTTCCAAGTTATACTTGGTACAGATTGACTCTGAGCAATCACCTTTAGCACCACAGACTTTGCGGCCATCACTGCATGTTGCTCTTTGGATCTTTTACAACAAGTGCTGGGCAACTTTTGGAATTGTCTGCACACTTCGCCTCTTGTATACAAGTTGTGGCATTGCGGCAAACTTTATCGGGTGCATATTTGCACTGTTTGGTACAGCAGGGACCTAGTTTAAAATGAAACAAGTTACAGTATATCAGTTTGGTATAACAAATATAAATTGTACGTATTACAAGTATATTGAACATAGCGATCCGCATGAGTCATTGGTGATTTTTACATTGAAGGCTTCATCAGAAATAAGTAGTTACTTTGTTAGCATTACTATATCTTCAGGGGCATATCCAGAATATTTCAAAGGGGGGTCACACTTTCCATTTTCTACCAAAGGGGGGTCACACTTCCAATTTCTCAATCTTTCTCCAGTCAGATTCTTTTATTTCTATCATCTTTTTGTTTTCAAAGGGGGGTCACGGGCACCTTGGGACCCCCCTTGGATACGCCCCTGATCTTGCCTACCACTGTCACTGCACCATCACTAGAGACCTTTAGATTTGAGTACGAGTACGACTTGGACCACAAGTTTTCTTTTTCTTTTTCCATTTGTGTACATGTGCCAGACTGTGACACTGTTACACTTAAACTTGTAGCCATCGCTTGGATGATGAGTTTTGTAACAGAGCTCATACTCAAGACTATGAGTTTTTTTATGATATTCCATCATAATTTCTTGTTTTTTTTTTTATGTCAAGAACACTCAGTTATCTTCTTTGATGACTTCCTTTCTTGTTATGACAAACAGTTATTTCAGATATTGCAGAAATTTTGTACTATTGTTTTTGAATCTAAATTTAGTTAGAATTTGCATGAGCATGACTATGAGATGGTATCCACAAAATTTGTAACCAAAGTTGTACTTGCATAGTCATATCTTAAGGTCTCTAATATCCTAACAATTACAGTCACATCTCCATAAGCAGTCACCCTTGGAGAACTGATAAGTAACCACTTAATATAAATATTTAAATGACAGGCCACCCTACCTTGGCTCAAGCTGCACTGGGCATTGACTCTCAGTTGGCATTGCTTAGCAGTTCCTGCAGCATGACAGCAATTGCCTTCTTCCTTACATGAGATTGCATCACCACAATCACATTGCTCTGAACCCTCAATAATTCTGTTACCACAAATTGGCTCATTTCCAGAGCTAAAGCAGCCCTCATAAAAGGTAGAAGATCTCTTGGCATTGACGTTATCACTAATGGACTTCAAGCTGCATGACGAGAAACGATCATTGTTTGGACGATCCCCAGATGTAGCTTTGCTGTACATGATGTAATTTCCAGCAGTGCCACCAGGAGAACATGTGCCTTCAGGGTCGTGCTAGAAAAAAAACAACCAAAGATAAATTTAAGGAGGATTCTTATCAAAGAAAACTGATTGATGGACAAGCAGATATAATACACATGTGCACATGCACCAAAGTAAGGGAGGAATGATTGTTTGGTCCTGGTTAACAAAGAGTCCGTGGATAGCACTACCCATTGTTAAATCCTTTATCTAGTGGATAATGGTTCTATTGAAATAAATATAATCAATATTTATGGAAAATTGTAAATTAAATCACTGAATAAGGATTTATCCAGCAGATAGCAATATCAACCTTTTGTGCAACTAGGGCTTGAAAAGCACAGGTGTTTCTTGTGTAGATCAGGATAAATTTAAACAATGAAAATATGAAGATTTTGTATCATGTACATGCACAAGACACAGTCAGTCTTAAGCAATATCCACATTCATTCAAGTGTCAACAAGAGTGATACTCTTCTGTTTTAATTTTGAGCGGCCAATCAAAACCACATCAAACAATTTATTAAAAAGAAAAATTATACAAATGCCATTTATTTGTTTTGCCACCCATACAACACCAATTAAAGATGGCAATATAGATAATAGCCAACTCATTTCCTCATCTATAAATGATGTGGTTTATACATTAGGTCGTGTTTAGTCTTGAGCACTGACCAAAGTTTAATTATGACTTTTAACAATGCCGAATGGCCCAGAAATATTTAGCACTTAGGTTTAAACATTCAACTCTGAGCACATGTATGCAGCCTTAGGCTATACGTACGTCCACATTCATCATGATATAAATAGACCTGAAAATACTCCTTTTTTCCTCTATCACTTAGACAAAAGAAAAATACAGTTTTATTATGGATGTACAGTAACAAAGAAGCATCTTAAATTTTATCTGCATAAAAGTGAACACCGCCTTAGGCTAGTGGCTGTAAATGAATCATGCTGACAGCATCTTCGTAGTTAGTAAAATACTAAATAGTCATAAGAGTGATATTTAGCCCATGAAAGAAAGGTGACTATTTAGTTTTCAAGAACTAGATGATAAAAAAAACAAAAGAAAACAATGGGTTTAAAGTTTACTACTACTTATTATACGTACTATTTTTTCACGGGTTAAATAAAATTACTCTATCAAATATTGTTTTCAAACGCATTGTAAGTGCAGTATTGTGATCTAATTAATGCTGTTTTGAATATGAAAGGCAAAAAGTTAGCAGGTGCTAATTTCGGTGCAATGAAAAATATTCTACAACAACATAACGACAAAATCTTTAACAGATTAGCTCTACTGTAACCCGGCTGTAAGTACCTGCTGAAGAAGTGCTGGAACAACCGCAAAACAGGATACTTAATATCAATAATAACAAAAGCAGTACGCAACATAATGTAAGTAAATCTTTGTACTCACTTGCGATCCAAATCCGTGGCCAAGTTCATGAGCAAAAGTTACTTCAGAAACTTTAGGAGGAGTAAAGCGACCGTAAAGCTTTGTTGTGACAATGCCGGTGTTGTAACTTTTGCTTCTTCCTTGCTGAAACTTTGAGCAGATTCCACCGACAGACTTGGTGCTTCCAATCCACGCTAAGCCCAAAATGCCACCATCAAAATCACGGTCTGTGAAGAGAAACGCTTCGCAGACATCGTCGTGATTGTCTTTAGACAGTAAGTCCAGCATGGGATCAATTCCTAAGTTGTCTGGTTTATATTTAGCTGGAACATTGCTGCTGTCGTAAACGGTAATTTGCTTGACACGAAATGTTATACCATAGGGTGCATAGAGATCAGTCTTGTTGAAGTCGTCCAAGTAGATTCGCTGTACAGCTTGAACATGTTCAACGATTTTGCTAGCAGCTTGTGCTCTTCCACCAAATCTCGCTGTAAACCTATCATCGGCAAAAAGCCCGAGTTTGCAAACGTTTTTCTTCAAGTCCCCTTCTGTTGCCCTGCGAGATCGGTGATTATCTTTTGCATCAGTTTCTCTTCGTTTTCGTTCATGCAACTCTGGGAGGCGCTTGGTAATATCGGCATAATTAGCATCATATTTGACGTCTCCTTCTCGGTAGATTACAGAATGAAATTCTGGTTTATCGATGTACCTTTTAGCAGGCTCAACATAAAAGTTACCTTCGCGTCCAATTATTTTTCCACGGAATGCTCCATCTTCTACAACGCCATGAACTTTTGAACCAGGTTCACCGACAATTTCGCCTGTGACGAAGGAACTGTGATCGAGCTCAATAGGATTACCATCTCCATCTTGTACTACTGCATCTGGAGTGAAGATACTGGTGTCTCTTCTTACGCGAAGTTTGTGCCGAAGTCCAAAAGCATCAAACTGCAACTCGTAACCAAAACCTCTTGGAACAGCATGCTCATGAGTGGAGTGCACAGCTTTGGTATCGTAGTTCAGAGGTTCAAAACGTTTGATAAACTTGCCTAAACTATGCTCAACACAACTAACAAATGGAGACAAGATTACTAGAGACACAAAAAGTAAAGAGAAAACTTCCTTGAGGTTCATCTTGGTTGAATAAGATGAAAGTGCTAGATACAAAGCTCACACCCTAACGCCAGTCACGCTTGATCAATGCTTCGATGGATTATCATACCGCGTTACTGTAAATATGTACAATGCGCATAATCGCATCAGCGGAAACACATAGTGGGCTCAATCTACAACATCTTTCAAAAATTTAAAACATCAACTTTTTATCTTGAAAACGCAAATTTTCACAAAATATTTACTTAGATAATCGTTATTTTGGAGAAGACTCCAAATAAAAAAGGTTAAAGATCGATTTTAATTTTTTTTTAACTTGCCTCTAATTCCGAATACCTTCCGAATTACTTACGAAAATCTGCCGACAATTCAAACAAAATGGCGGCCCACAGGAGCAGAATTTTTGGCAAAGAAACATTGAGATTTTTCTTGTTAAAACCCAGTAAGCTATTTAGAGAGTATTACATTCTTTTGCGTATGAGCAATAGTCATATTTTTTGTGTGTTTTATAGGAAATGATCGCCATCTTCACCGAGGCAGCATTCATATGAAGATATTTGCTCCTACGAATCATGTTAGAATCCGGGAAACAAGACTTCTTGCCAATAAAGCAGTTCAGTTTTTAAGATCTAGGGGTTGGTATCTTAAAAGCGCATCGTTTAACTGTACCAGTATAATTCCCAACTTTTACAATGCTTCTAGTCTTTTAGAAGTACAATACAGTGCACTGCAATTTAATGCAATGTAATGAGGAAAGAGCAGGATATTGGACAAAAACCTATGCAAAGTTAATACATCATTGATTCGAAAACAAAAATATTTCTCTAATTTGCATTAATTTGCATAATGTTTCTGAAATTCTGCACCTTATGATTTATAACCTTGGTAGAAGTGTATTTTGGGGGGGGGGGGGGGGTAGAGGTCTCCTTTTGTTCAAGTGGTAGGGGTGATCAGTAGTTCTTTTAGGGTTGAAAATATTTCTAGCTGTGTACACTTTCTAGGAGTTCCAATTCAAATATCAGTTACATAGCATAACTCTGTACCTAACTCTGTACAATTATGGCTTAATGTAGGGGGATCTTTTAAGTCTTCTCAGATGGTCTAAAATGGTACCAACAGGGTTACTTTCCCATAACTTGATAATGTCCAAACATCCAAAAAGTCACATAAGCCATTTTCATGGGGAGCCCTTCAGTGTTATTAGCTGTTGATTATTAATTATATGTATGTCTACAGGGTTTAGCTCTTGTCTCAGTCTTAATAGCACAAATTCAGATGGTAAGAATATTTTATATGTATATTTATCATATGACCCGTATTTCCCTGCTTGCGTGCTCTTAATAAGTCCTTTGGAAAAAGTGATGTGATCAGGGCCAGATGGCTTTAGCATTCAAGCAGGCCATAAAAATCCATAATGGCCCTGCTTGTTTCCATGCACTATATTCTATAATTTGCATTTCAGAATTTTTAGCACTTTTTATAACAGAAAAACCAGGTCATATGATAAAATGCTTACTGACTGAGTTTGGTTGGGCCAGATGGGAAAATAATAATTTGGTTCTTGGTCATTTGTAGGGACCTTGCCTATGCTCAGTCCATATGGCATAACCTCAAGCCAAATATTTTCCCATCCAGCCCTCCCACTCAGGCAATAAGTACATATTAATATTTTCCTCATGATCACAATCAAAAAAAATCTTTCTCTTTTTTTTATTTTTTTTTTTTTATTTTTTTTTTTTTTTGGGGGGGGGGGGGGGGGAGATCTTTATTTATTTATTTTTTTTTGGGGGGGGGGGGAGATCCATTGATCTGTCAAAAAGGAGTACTTTTGCTTGCTTTGGATCTCTCTGGCCCCTCCCTCTGCTCTTAGCATTATTACTCTCCCCAGCTCTTAAAATGGAATTATTAATTTATTGTTAACGTTTTATTTCTTTCATACATAAAGATCATCTATCCCAATTAAGTGAAAGAGGACTAGCATTTAGCAATCATAGACCAGATGATAATGATTACATTGGACAACCAATACATGCTACACATCCTCATCTTGTTTCAGATGGAGAATGTAGGTTATGTATACATATATATGACTTGTACTTGTCAATAATCAAATCTTTTAGTTGTTTTTAAAAGCAGGTTGGATTTCTGGCAACCATTATTGGCTAATGTTGACCTGCTGGCACTCACACTCACTACCTCTACATTAAATATTTTTCATACATCACTCAACTCAATGGACACTTATGGCATGGGGCTCACAAACAATGGCCACAAGTAGACTGAATCCTTAAGTCATAGTCTTCACTTCCTTTGTATCATTAGGTGAGCAGACAGCACTAGGAAGCCCAAGGAGCAAACAGACCAACTTATGGTCTGTTTTTTGCTGTTTTTACAGTCATACAAAATCTGCTCTTGTGGGCACTCTTACAAGTTTTGAGAGTTTCTAGCATATGATAATTATCACAATATTTACTATTAATGCACATTTTCATCATTTTGATCCTTTTTTTCATTTACAAGAATGTTACCATGACAACCATGAATACCATGGATAGTGTTTTTTGATTTGTGTGTATTACCATGACAACCACATTAATCATATTTATCAATAATTTAATGGTGCTGGATTATTTAAAGGAAAGCTACTGTTTTTCTGATTTTAATTGATCTTTATCAGTGAGTGACAAAAATAGATAAGTCTATTAGTAACTAAACAATTATTGCTTAAACAAAGTATGCACAAAATCGTACAGCATCGTACATATTACTGTGATCTTTTATGTAGTGCCTTGAAAATGTTATGTGGCTGACCTGTTATGACATATACTAGACTGGACTGGTATGTTATTATAAGGGTTCACGCTAGATACAATGTACCACCTGTAATCTTTCTAGTACTCTGTTATCCACCCACATGTTACAGAGGCTTTCTAAGGATTCTAAGTACATGTATCAATATTTTTGTGACTTTAACAATGGTTTTTAATATTTTTTGCCAATGGGTAAAACAAATATGGAAACTTTTTGATTTTTTGTGAGCAGTTTTCATGGTAGAAATGCTCCAATGTTACCTTGTAGGATACATTTTTTCTTTCGTTTCCTACTTTTGGTTTTTACAGTTTCTCTGATATTTTACTATCTGTTTAATGATTATATTCCTGAAAATGGACCAAATTTGTGGTTGAAGAAAGATAGGATTAGATCATTTTGGAAGTGGAACAAAGGAAACCAGAGCCAAGGGGCACCATTTATGATTGAACTTCAAAGTCCTTCCCCCCCTGAATTCTACCCAACACCACAGAGAGCCAGGAGGGGTTTGCCTGATAGCACTTTTGGTACTACTTACATTGTAAAATTGAATTGTTATTTTTGGGGTATTTAGAGTTTATATTATCATGTTGTTTTATCTTTTTTTAGTGACACCTGGAATAACCAAGAAAGAGTACATAGATCGACGGCACAATTTAATGAGGTACATACAATACTGTTATTTGAAGTACAGTCAAGCCTGCAATCACACTTGAGGTCTGGCTCATGGAAAGAAGGGAAAAATGAATGCAAAGTCTAAGCAAGTGTGTCAGTTTTCCATGTCTTTGCTGGCTATGTTTTATCAAAAATAGTTTGTTTGTTTTTTGAAGAAAAGTGTTCTTGACATGTACATGGAACAAGGGAAGTAAGGGTGGCTGAGCAGTGAGAGCGCCGGTCTGTCACCTCTGTGGTCCCTAGTTCGATCCCCCGACAGGGTATCACATGTGGCTTGTCAGTTTCTTGTTCGTTCTCTCCCTTTCTTCGAGGGTTTTTTCTGCGGGTATTCCAGTTTTTCCTTGTACCTTTGAATCAGTCATGTTGAGCTGTGCCCTTGGTAATTCTGCAGGGAAGGGTGATGGGCTACCCCAAATTTATTTATTTATTTATTTATATTTATCAAAAAATCTTTTTTACATGTTCACTTAATTTCCTTTGTTTTAACAGTATACTCAGTCGAACTCATTATGGCTCCACACACAACAAGCATGTAATTATTATTCCAAGTAATCCTGACAAGTTTATGACAACAGATGTCCCGTAAGTTATTTCTACACCATATAGAGTGGTTTTGGTATGAGTTGGAAACTTACAATGCATTCTTATATTAAAAAAATATGGAATTGAAATTCTGAAGAAAAACTTTCAGAATTTTGATTACAAAGGTCTACAGTGCTATATAAAAAGTATTTATTTTTAGCATGCAGTTCCCCTTTAATATTTTCCCATCTCTTTCAACTCATTCATTGGTTAATTCCATCCTAGATACCCATTCAGACAAAACACAGACTTTCTTTATCTTACTGGTTTTCAAGAACCTGATTCAATCCTGGTCCTTGGTAAGGCATGATATCATAATCGTTTGTCTTTGGCCAAAGTGTTGATAGGAATGGTGAGATTAAGCCATGAAATATCAGCTTAGGTCAGCATAGTGTATCTCAAAAGGTCACTTTTAATTTCACATTTTCAGAGTTTCTTATAAAGCTGTGGGAAATAGCCATATATCAATAGAGTTCTTGAGCTCAAATGCAAAATGCCAGAAAGATTCTCTGACTCATTTTGTCAAACCCATGCTTGGCTATATGGACAAGTCCTAACAAAACGACGTCTCCTAATTAAAAATAACCATATTAGCCTCCTCCGTGGGCTACTCCTTTACTTCTCCTTCCTTGGATTTAGTTGCCTGCGGGGGAGGCAACAATAGAGAGCTTAAGCATCATGTCCCTGGGAAACAGTAGACAGCAGAGAGGACCATGTGACCTACATTTTTTTGCACCTGGTATTGTGAGTTTGGCACTCAAAAGACAGTAACTTTTCACATTTTCAACAAACATGAAGTTACTCGCCCTCGAGTTGAAACAGCAATGCCAGATGCTGAGAAAACAAGTCACCTTACACGCATTGCCATCTGCTATTACCCAAGTATGTGATGCTTAAGCTCGCACATCTCTTTACAGAAACACAGGAAGGACTACCATATCACAAAAGTATACTATTTGTAAGACCAAGAGATCCTAGGAGGTACTATCTTTTACTGTCTTTTATTTTTATATTATTGAATGAATGAATGAATGAATGAATGAATGAGAATGAATGAGATGAATGAATGAAGATGAGATGAATGAATGAATGAATTTGAATGAATGAATTTGAATGAATGAATGAATGAATGAATGAATGAATGAATGAATTTGAATGAATGAATTTGAATGAATGAATGAATGAACATTGAATGAATAGATTAATGGATAAAATGGAATGAATGAATGAATGAAATTGAATAAATGATGAATGATTAGAATGGATAGATGGATGGATGAATGAATAAATGAACAAATGAAGGGATAAATGAATGAATGTGTGGATGAATGATAGATAGGTTGAAGGATGGATGGATGAATGAATAGAATGGATGGATGGGAGGGAGGGAGGAAGAACAGATGAAGGATGAACAAATTATACAAGCCTTTGAATAAACCATGTTTTTTGTAGGGAATTATGGGAAGGTTCACGTGCTGGTGTCAGAGGTGCAATAAATGTTTTTGGTGTAGATGAGGTCAGTAGCTCTCTCTTTGCTTTCTAGTCCAGTGGAGAAAGACATATACTGTATTTACCAAATACATGACCATGGTACATTTTATATTAAGCATACAGTAATGTATACAAAGAATTCTTTTTCAGGCCTACCCAATAAAAGATTTGAGTGCAAAACTTGTTGAAAGGTAATTTTAGTATTGTTCATATTATAGATTAGATTTTTACTGGGTACCTTAGCCTTCTCCACAGGCAACCCATTTTTATTTTCTGCCCCTGGAATTCCTTTGGTAGCCCTCTTAGGAAGCTAGGCCTCTTGAAACCAACGACATAACTTGTTGTCTAAGCTTTCCCATAAAAAAAGGAAAGTCAGATCACTGTAGAGTAATGTTGTGTCTTAAATGATGTAATTTTGCTACCCTCACTACTCTTGCTACTCTTGCTACCCTCGCTACCCTCGCTACTCTCGCTACTCTTGCTACCCTCGCTACCCTCCCTACTCTTGCTACCTTCGCTACCCTCCCTACTCTTGCTACTCTTGCTACTCTCGCTACCCTCGCTACTCTCGCTACCTTCGCTACCCTAGCTACTCTTGCTACTTTTGCTACCCTCGCTACTCTCGCTACCCTCGCTACCCTAGCTACTCTTGCTACTCTTGCTACTCTCGCTACCCTCGCTACTCTCGCTACCTTCGCTACCCTAGCTACTCTTGCTACTCTTGCTACCCTTGCTACTCTTGCTACCTTCGCTACCCTAGCTACTCTTGCTACTCTCGCTACCCTCGCTACCCTCGCTACCCTCCCTACTCTTGCTACCCTAGCTACTCTTGCTACTCTTGCTACCCTCGCTACTCTTGCTACCTTCGCTACCCTAGCTACTCTTGCTACTCTTGCTACTCTCGCTACCCTCGCTACTCTCGCTACCCTCTCCTACCCTCGCTACTCTCACCTACTCGCTACCCTCGCCTACTCACTACCCTCGCCTACTCGCTACCCTCGCTACCCTTGCCTACTCGCTACCCTCACCTACTCTCGGCACCCTTGCCTACTCTTGGCACCCTCGCCTGCCTGTGGTACCCTTGTTTCTCTTGCCACCCTAGCTGCCCCCATGCTGAGGTGTTACCCCTGTTACACCCTGCCCTCCTTGGCCACTTCAAGTCTATTGTGCTCTACCTCCGGCTAACCTGTTACACAAGTTTGTCCTGCCACCCTGGCTACACAGTGACTTTACCACTCAATCCTCAAAACCAAAACTATTCCAAGATGATTCAACTTGCATTTTTGATGCTGTCCAGGATCCACAGGATATTTTGGAAAAGTACTGAGAAAATGACCAAACGTCATCTAAGGAAAGGATGCACTCTTCTTGCACCCCTCCCCTAAATCAATCCCAGATATAGGATTAAACAATCATTTGACAGCTATTTTTGATTGTTTTAGGTATGCAAAAAAAGATTATTGTATCTGGTATGATCATCTCAATCCTCCCAATCCAAGACTCCATGCTGAGCTGAATCAAGTCCTGTTCTCAACACCAAAGTTTACATTTAAAAGTAGGTGGGAATGCCACACCACACCACACCTCACCGCGCCACGCCACGCCACGGCACACCATACACTACCTTACCATACTACACCATACCACACCATGCCACGCCATGCCACGCCACACCAATCCAATACCATGCCATACCACACCATACAATACCATCTAATACAATACAAATAAATACAATACAATACAAAACAAAAGAATTCAATACAACACAATACAATAAATATCTTTGGATATCTACTAGATTTACTTGTTCTTGGTCATAACCTTCATATGCTACGTCTCATCAAGTCACCAGCTGAAATAAAGCTGATGAGAAAATCAAGTGCTATTGCTTCTGAAGCAATGAAAAAGGTAAATGGAATTATGGAGTGGTTTCCTGGGAGACCAACTTCTGGCTGAAGGAACTACCGACGACACTAAATATTAGTGCTTTTACCGTTACACATCCTCGGGGACCCGGGGCGAAAGGGGAGGGGGAGGGGGAAGGAAAGGGAAAAGGGAAAAGGAGGTCCTTTCCCTTTTCCCTTTCCTTCCCCCTCCCCCTCCCCCTCCGGTCCTTCCCCTCTCCTTTCGCCCTGGGTCCCCGAGGATGATCAATCAATAACTACTAAGGATGTGCTAGGTAGATAATTGTGGTCATTGGTTAGTTTGAATTAGTTGCTATATACAGTGGGTAATACTTTAAGTACAGCGTTCTCATTATTGACATGGTTCCTGACTTTATCTCAGGTAATGACTATCACTCATCCTGGCCTAGAGGAATCCCATCTACATATAGCAATGGAGTATGAATGCAGGATGAAAGGAGCAGAAAGACTATCCTATCCTCCTGTAGTTGCTGGCGGCTCATTGGCTAACACCTTACACTACATTAATAATACCCAGTTATTAAGGTAGTAAGCGATGTCTCAAAATGGTGGGGATGATGATGATGATGCCTGTTGATATGATGATAACTTTAGACGGTTGAAAGTTTCTTCAAAAACATGCAACATGTTGCTGCAATTATAGATATTTAGCAAACGGGACGCGACGTGACAGAGGACGCCACACGCACTTACGAATTTTGTTCCAAATGACCTAGAAGGGGACTCGAAAACAAGCGAAATGGCATCCTGAACGCGGCTGCGTGACCTCGTCGGTAGTAGTCACACAACGAACCAATGTGATATATTCGTCATCTTTCGTCCCGTTCGCGCGTCGCGTCGCGTTTGCTAAATCACTAATATTGCGCTGTAACATGACACTGCCATTCGGTCTGCCATATTTTACTATTTCACTTTCTAGTTATCCAAAATTTCCTCTATGATGACAACGATGATAACACTGATAGGATTCATTATAGATTATATATATATTACATCACAGTATTATATCTTCTTCAGGGATGGCGATCTTGTTCTCATGGATGCTGGGTGTGAATACCATGGTTACGCTAGTGACGTCACAAGAGTATGGCCCGTTAATGGCACGTTTAGTGAACCACAGAGACAGTTGTATGACATGGTACTTAGAATACAGAAGAATTGTCTCTCAGTAAGTGAATATTTTCACTCAGGAACTTGAGGAAACAAAGTTCATACATAGTGAAGCGTCTGTAAAAGTGTCACCCTGGACAACTTTTAACGCAACATCGTTGCGTTCAAAACAAGGCACGTGTAGCTGCAAGGAGTTGATGGCACCAATAAGGGGCTTAAGCACGAGTTATTTTTGACAACACGCACGTCACGCGTACGTTTTGATCTTGCGCGCGCCGTCATAGATGAGGTTATCCTTAGAACGTCAGTTGAGGATTTTTCACGTTCTAGATTTCATCTCTGACGGCGCGCGCACGGACAAACTCGTACGTGTGACGTCCTTGTTGTCAAAAATAACTCGTGCTTAAGCTCCCTAATGTTATGAATTTTTGAAAGTCGTTCAAAAGCCTGGAATGTGTTGCCGCAACAATGTTGCATGCGTTAAAAAATCGTAGCCTCGCCACGTTACACTACACCAGCTTTTAATGTAACAATATTGCACTACAGTTTTAATCTAATGTAGCATCAACTACAGCGGACGAACACTCTTATCGGCCAGTACTTAACTTAATACCTGCTTTTAAGTTGGCCAATATGGCCATCGATGACAAACGCTGAGTCAGTGTGAATGATATATCGCCCTTATTCTTAAAAGTTGTTTCAAATTCCCCCAAATTTGTATAGCGGCTTTTAAATAGATACGTTCTTCAGGAACGTTTACTGTTAAGAAGGAATTTTGACCATGAAATAAAAGCATCGGTTTTGTTTCAGCTTTGTCGTAAAGACGTTACACTGGATTACATTCATCATGCTATGTTGACCCTTCTTGGTGAAAAATTAACGAGTAAGTTAGTACTACAACAGATGATGATGATGATGATGATGATGTTAATGATGATGACGCTGCTGATGATGATGATGGTGGCCACGCCAATTTTGGTACCTTTTAATTTAGGAGTGAAAATGAAAATTCCCGACCATCATCTCCCGGGCGGGAGACCCTCTTGATATAACTACTAGTAATATTAAATCGTGTTTTCATTGTCTTCTAGAGATCGGGATTCTAGCAGAAAATCTCACGGATGCAGAAAGAAAGAGGGTAAGATTTGTTACTCATTCATGTCTATAGTCTCACTCTCGCGCCTGCGTGCTTTGTGCCGCCATAAAATACGCGACCTTCTGGCAAATCACGATACGTTTTGAAAAAGTCATAGCTCAACGATGAAAATACAAGGTTTGAAGGTGCGTTGTCAAACAGGCTTGAAAGTGTCACCGCCCTTGTGCGGTGTGCTCTCAGCGAGCAGGCGTCAAGATAAGAGCGCGCTTTATTCATGAGGGGCTATAGACCCTTACCCTTATGACGTGTCATACCTAAACCACCAAAATCCTTTTCGAAATTTCTTTTCAAGTATCAAAATTTCTTTGGGAACACCAAAACAACAGTGAAAACTAGCATGACAAAAGCAGCTACCGAAAAAAAAATTCTGGAAGTGGAGGTTTGAAATGTCAGAGTAATGAAAGGAAAAGTAGTTCTCACAGGTCGTGCTATCTGTATATCTTGGTTGTCTTGGTGATGATTTGTTGTCATGGTGATGATTTGTTGTCATGGTATTGATTTGTTGTCATGGAGACGGTTTGTTGTCTTGGTGATGATTTGTTGTCATGGTGATGATTTCTTGTCATGGTGATGATTTTTGTTATGTAATAACTGCAGGCAGCCAGTGAGTACTGTCCACATCACGTGGGACATTACCTTGGTATGGACACACATGACACTCACCTTGTCAGTAGAGGACTGGGTCTACAACCTGGAATGGTAGTAACTATTGAACCAGGCCTTTATATCCCTAGCAACGCAAAGAACGTCCCGGAAAGGTAATGTTATAGTCTTGAAGTATGTCTTGGGAGACCTTCATGATTTCAACTTGCTCCATGTCTCGCTCATTAATTTTTTCTGTTGCTTGGGCTTTCTGTGTTGTAGTTCGAATTTTCGGTTTACGAGCACTCTTTTGACGCCATTCCCCTCGGAGAGTGCTCACAAGTAAACCGAAAATTGTCAGATGTCATTGTAGGTAGGGACCGGAATACAAAGGAGAAGAGTGGGAAGTCTGTAGGACAAAGACTGTAACTGAAGAGAAAGCAGATAAATCCCCAAACCAAGCTTTGCAGCTGAACTTCCTGAAGTTTTCTGTAGTCGAGCAGAAGAAAAAGAACAAAGAACTAAGCGGAAGTGCTCGACTTCGAACTTGTTGTAGTGAACTAGGTCGTGTCCCAAGGAGGGGAGGAGGTGACGGAGATCTCTTCCTTTGTCACGAACTTCTATTGTGTTACACTTGTCACGCAACCTGAGGTCCATAAAGGGTTTCTGTTGTTTTCTTATCTTCTAGTAGATCTTTATTTTACTGAGGAATGAACATGTGAATCAAGCGCAATGCGATGCAAGTGCTCGTAACCTCGTCTTCCTTCTTCTCATCCCCTTATCCTTGAACTTGCAACACAACAGTTACACCGCGTGTTTATCCTCGCAATATTGTTCTTAACGTTGCAGAAAAAGTTGCAGAAGTGGATTTCAATTTTAAACCTACAACTGTTGCAGGGGTGGACATACGTTGCAAGATTGTGTTGCGCGCGATGTTGCAGGAAAATTTGCAGGAAACGCTGCATCGTGTGTTCGTCAGGGCCTTTAAGGCCGTTATACACGAGGGAGCTTGCTCCCGCGACGCGCTCCTGGGACATTTTGCATAACCAGTACACACGAGGGAGCATGCTGTGGGAGCTTGCTGCATGGTGTGGTCATGCTCGCTGATATTTAACCAGTTTAATATCAGGGAGCGTGAGCCGGGGGCAAAATTCTGCTCCCGCCACAACATTTTTTACATGAAATCGTTGGTACACACGAGGGAGCGTGTTGCGGGAGCGTGTTGCGGGAGCATGTTGCGGGAGCATGTTGCGGGAGCGCGTTGCGTGAGGGTGTTGCGGGAGCATGTTGCGGGAACGCGTTGCGTGAGCGTGTTGTGGGAGCATGCTCCCTCGTGTGTACCGGCCTTGAGTATTCCACTAATTGTTTGTTCTTTTTGTTTCTGTTTGCAGTTCACTTTAAGATAACTTTTTAATTGAAATTCCAGGTATTAATGTTTGTCATTGTTATTTTAAGGTTTCATGGGATTGGAATTCGAATTGAAGACGATGTTTTGATCACAGAGACTGACCCTGAAATTCTTAGTAACAAATGCCCCAAAGAACCAGAAGAAATTGAACAAATTATGCGGCAAAGATGACATCAAGAGCAATAACAATGTCAGAAATTGATGAAATTAATACAAGACAGCCATCTTGGCACGAAGTTAGTCTTGGTATTTGAAAATGAAGGAAACGTTCAAGTTGGGTGTTATGTTCTTGCGTACCGCTATAAGTCTTTACAGGTGTAGCATGGTACATCTTCGACGTGGGAATATGCACTTTTTGCTGTGCTACTCTAAGTCGCATACCTGGTTTATCTGAAAGGTGTATGTGCAGTGATTCTACCTTAAATAATCTTTGAAGACGAGTGCATAAAAAGTAAGACTAAGCGAAAACCTTAGAGTTTTGTGTGCAACTTGGTCTACCTGTGTTAGAGTTGGACGACATACAAGATTATAGAGCAACTGCTGCAAAAAAGGAATCCTGAGAGATTTGGATCACAATAACCGTTTTTATCCCTACCATATGTTTCAAAATAACTTTTTCCGATTGATTTCACAAGTCAGTTTATTCGCTCTTCGTCGATTCTGATTTCGTTTACACACCGACACTAGCTTAGTCTCTAGACTGATTTTATAAGTCGGTGTTTTTGCTCTTTGGGCTTCCTGTGGTGGTTGAACGACAACTATACCAAGGAGCGAAAACTACGACATGGATTCTGCGCAGCCGCAGTTTATATCGTCGGTATAGGAGCGAAAACAGTGACTAATTGGATCAATCTCCTGTTTAGAGATTTGAAATAAATCCTTTTTTACTTCAAAGACTGTTTACTTTTAAAAATGTTGGTAAAAAACAAACTGAGTATCGCTTTCTCTGTCGTAGAACAACAGAGAATATTAATAACAGCCTGCGGTCGAATTGGGGGACACTGTACTCTCACAAACACTACCACTATATTCTTATTCTCTATGCACACAACTCTCAGCTTACAAGTTTTTTTTTTTTTTTGGAGGGAGATGTTCTAGTATTTTTGTGTACTAATTGGGGACTCTGTACTCTCACACACGCACTACTACCGCTACATTCTAATATTCTATGCATACAACTCTCAGTTCTCTAGTTCAATTTTACTGAGACCGGGGAACCCGGAGAAAAACCCTCGAAGCAAGGGAGAGAACGACCAGGTGAACGGAGATTTTATTTTCAACCAATCAGAGCGCGTTCAGTATTTTTGCGAACGGCCCTCGTCCCCAGGCTACTTACTTCACGGTCGACGAGTATGAGAATCCACCATTTTGCAACTGGAGTTTATAATAAATTGTTTTCAATCAAGATTTGTGGTGAACAACTGTAAATTTAGTCTTCTTCCTGAGTCTAACGTGTAAGTTATTGTTGTACAAATGTTTGTAAGTTTTTATGATAAACTTTTTATTTGGCATTGTGTACTGTACTTAAGTTAATTATTCCGTTCAGTTGATAAATATAAAATTAAAGTTATTAGCAAATTCATGCAGTTGTAGACTCGCCAAAACCCCCAAGTATACTTCCATATCGAAAAAACTCATTTTTAAAATCATAGCCCTTATTTACTGTGCTGTTAAGCACGATATTCTGTTTGTAAACCGATTTCCTTTGGGATACTCGCACCTGATCAACACGCTCGCCTCGGTCAACTCTCAAAATCACGTATTGTTTGATATTAAAGAAAGAAAATAGCCAAAACACTGAGCGTTAAAATGACGATACCAACAGCTTATTTTCATATTTTAGGCTAAATCTTTCTTAAATGCATAAACATATATTCGCTCATTAACTTTAGGAGTGAAATATTTTCGCAGAATGATAAGTTCCTGCTCCTTCAACATATCGTGACGGTATTGCGTGACACAGTTTTGATCGCTGATAAAACGATGACAAAGCGCAGGAACAGTCAAAAATTAAAGGGAGACTTCTTTCAAACTCTTTTGCTTATTTATGTGATTAAAAGCTTTCAGAAATAATTTTTCTGATATTTTGCTTGTTCATCAAGGGACCTGGGGACCAGGGCCGTTCATTTTGTCCAATAATGCTTTGCACGCCGTGTTCACCGTTCACCTGGAACTACAAACCAATAGATCGTCACTCTTTTGTTACTGTTGTTGTTTGTTTGCCGTTTTTTGTCTCCCCCCATGTAAAACCGAAGACAAGTCACGTGATGCTTTGAGCAAGCCACCTGAACAATTAATGTTGAAGGAAAAAAGGCTCTAAAATGAGCAAGAAAAAAGAAAGAAAAAATCTGACTTGCGGATGTAATATACGAGCTAAAAGGAGAATAATTATTAAGAAAGCAACAGGATTAAAAAGGCTGATTTAAGAAAAGAAAAACTGTATATCAGAATTGGTCACACAAACCCATAAAATAGCTTCACAACATTTAGCTTAAAAACACCTTTGAAGTACATATCCGCCAGATTATACCGCTAATCCAGGAATAACTGTTAAAAACACCATTTGAACGTTAAGACATTTTTAATCAATATGATCGAGTAATAATGGCTAATATAAAGTGTCAAATTAAAACTAGCCCTTCTTGCAAATTTCAATTCAAGTTTTCGCTTTGAATTGACACTTTACCATGTTAGAAACTGATCAAATAAGATAAAATGCCTGTCTGAAACTGTTTTTGAACTTGTAGAAGTTGTTATGCTGCATTTTTATTTAAATTTAGCAACTTTCAAGCTGAATGTAAAGAACATATATGGCAAGTAAGCGACTGGAGGCCTGAACCCCTGGGGGGACCCCCATATATCAGAGGGTAGGGATGCTCAAGTACCTGAGTCTAATAAAGGTGGACGTGGCAACACAAAAGTTTTACCCCTATAAAATATATTAACTATATTATATTTTATAAAATATTTGAGATATAACGCGTGCGCTGATTGGCTGGCTACCATGTTTATATCAGAGGACAGAGACATGGCTCGCTCAAAAAACCGTCGAAAATATTTTATAAAAGCAATATAAAACGATCGCTTATGTCTCTGTACTGTGATATAAACACTCTGAAAGATGTAGAGCACTCGAAAAGCAAGAGAAACACTCGGCTACGCCTCGTGTTCCTAAGCTTGCTTTTCTCTTGCTCTACATCTTCGAAGCATCGTGTTTATATCACAGAACAGAGACATGCGCGCGCGTTTTATATTCCTTAAATATATAATATTTATCTAATTATATATATATTATATTAAATGTATTATATTAACAAAATATTTACCCCCTATAAAATATATTAACTCAAAAACAAATGATTGAATGAATATTTAACATGTAAATTCCTTTATAAAAAGTCAAATGGTTAAAACTGTAGGTGTAATGCTAGCTATCTTTGATGACTAATTTACTGAAAAATACCCCAAAAAGGTACATATACCACCTTAGTCATTGATAGTCCACTAGAGTATGAGACACTCTGAACGGTACCAGATCGCCGATTTTTGACCCCTTAAACGGTACGACGAGCATCCCCGCCCTTTTCCGAGCGAACTTCTTCCCCGCTCCCCCTCCCCGGACCTAAACCACATTTTGGGTCCAAACTTTCACTTTGGATTTATAACACTTAAATTTTACTTTTATCAACCCACACCGACGACAAACAATTTAAAGCTTCTGACAGAAATAATTTTAGCTTCGTACAACACTTATTCTTCGACTGAGAGGTTTTACCGTTGCTCAATGCTCGAAGCAACAAAAATTAATTAAGTTTAATCCTGGAGTTAGCGTAATCGAGATTTCGGGTCCCTGTTGCACAAACATCACTAAAAAATCTTTAGACTTTAAAAATCTGACTAAAAAACCTTTGTCTCTGATTAAAAATGCAAAGTATATATCTCACTGCATTTTGTTTCCTTGTCATATTTTTTGAGATAATTGCCTTCTAAACTTCCTTGCGCTCTGAAAAAAAAAAACAGGAACGCAATTAATTTTCTTTTTAAAGCCGACAAAACCTTTGATCGTTTGAGTGAAAAGGAGCTAAATGATCGTAGCCAGGTTTTCGTGATTCCACTAGGAGGATGTACTCAAGACAAACCAGTTTATTGCTTTCTAAACTTCCTTGTGCTTTTAAAATGACAAATAGAGGAACTCTGCTATTAATTTTCTTTTAGAACGCGACGAAATCTGTTCGATCGTTACGGTAGTAGTCTAGGATCTAGGTGCTAGGATTTTCGTATTTCCAACAAGCGATGAATGGAAATTTGCAACACCGTTAAAAAGAGAGAGAACTTACGGACGTTTCTTAGCCTTGGCTCTTCGTTGGAATAAAAGAGAGTAAAAGAGAGTAAAATAGCTCTTTTCGCAATTCCACTCAGTCTCTGGGAATTTATAGACGAAAAGAAGAGAAAAGAAAAGATTGAAAACAAAACAAAACAAAGGAAAGGAAAGGAAAAGAAAGAAAGAAAGGAAAAGAAAAGAAAAGAAAAGGAAAGGAAAGGAAAGGAAAGGAAAGGAAAGGAAAGGAAAGGAAAGGAAAGGAAAGGAAAGGAAAGGAAAGGAAAGAAAAGAAAAGAAAAGAAAGGAAAAGAAAACAAAAGAAGGAAAGGAAAGGAACAGGAAAGAAAATAAAAGAAAGGAAAAAAAAACTCGAAGGAAGCGACAAGTTTGAAAAACGTTTGGCACCTGTCGCGGAGCACTTGCTAAGTAAAGTGCTAGCTTCCATATTCCAGTAGAATATCTTTTATTAATTAAGGAAAGCACTTATAATAAATAAATAAAACTAGTGTCGTCCACTAGTCTATATAGCGGACTAATATCAGCGTGAGCGCTATATAATCTTTAAAAATTAGAAGCTTATGTATCCTCGTAGTCAATGTGGAGCCGTGTTTACAAAGTACGGGATGAGCCAAGAGTGGGAGGAGCATGATCAACGAGCCAATTTGTCTGAACTATTAAGGCCCTTTTATTTCTATAACAAATTAAATTTTCTATGCTAAATGGATTTGCCACGTTTACACGATCATCTTTCATATGCCAAATGCATTTGTCTTGAAATTTGATCACATTTTAATTTCTCATCCAAAAAGCAAAAAATATTGGAAAAAAGGGTCTTAGAAACAACTTTGAAATACCTGAATATTTTGAATAATTCAAAATGCTACTCACAACCTAATGCAGATTTTATTGTATTATTAAGAAAATGTTATCATTATCAAAGTTTACCTTAAAGCCTGATTTACACGCCACGATATCGTTTTGTCGGGCCGATTTGAAATCCATTGTTTTTGTGCTCCAATTCATTTGATTTTCCTCTCAAAACATCGGGCAGACACGAAAAACTTTGTAGCCGATTTCTGCGAATCGCGCCGATTCTTCCTTTTCCCGAACAAACCTTGTTAAAAAATCGGGCTGACAATCGTAGCGTGTAAATATTAAGGCGTTGTTGCACTGAGCAATTTTCCCAGCAACTTGTCTCGCAACGGCGTTTCAAAACAAGTTGCGGAGAAAATTATGGCGCTGTTACACTGTGCAATTTTCCCTAGCAACTTGCTGGGGAAAATTGCACAGTGTAACAGCGCCATAATTTTCTCTGCAACTTGTTTTGAAACGCCGTTGCGAGACAAGTTGCTGGGAAAATTGGAAGGTTATAACTAAAACAAAAGAAATTCACATTCTGCACATGCTTTCTTGTCGCCTATTGTTTTATGGCGCACGAAGTTGGAAAATAGTGGTAAAGCAATAAAGGTCTATTTTAACTTACTTAGCTTTACAACATTTGAGCAACAATGTGCGTCAGGACTACACAACTTTCTATTGTTCTGCGACAATTTCAAGTTCCTACATAAGAAGGTCTTGGTTTTCAGAATGCCGAAAATATATCAATCTATGGAAATGACACATTTTCAAAACAAAATCTGCAAAAACCGTTTGACACATTTTCTTTTGTACTAAATTAATCTTGTCGAATCATAAGCGCTCAAAATAATAGCAAAGAAACACTTACAATTTGCCATGTTTCCTACACAGAAATTTCCTGTATGAAAATTCTAATATAAAAAGCTTTATTTTTGAAAAGAGAATCAGATATTAATTAGAAACAAAAACGCTAACATTTTAAGTTAAGCTACGGAAATACGGGCAACAAAATCTCTAGCTCAACTCGTCACGCAACATTGTTGGGAAACGACGGAATTAAAAAGCAATGCTGCGCGTTTTTCCAACTCGAAAAATCAAACTTGTCTCGCGACAAAATTATTTGCTGCAAGTTGAGAGAATCTTGTATTCTGATTAGCCCAGAAAACCATCTGTTGCGACACAAGTTGCTTTGAAGTGGTAATACGTGCAACATTTTAAAATTTGTTGCAGAAAGTTGAACGGCCTTCAACTTTTTGCAACAAAATTTCTCAACTTGTAACAGATAATTTTGTTGCGAGACAAGTTTGTATTCGACTTGCTTCGCAACAGTTGAAAAATATATAAACAAATAACTGTTTATTTAAGTGTCCAAGTCTTCTAGCGCTTGCGCACTAATTGGGGGACACTGTACTCTCTCACACACTACCTCTACATTAAGTATTTTCCAAATAATCACTCGACTCACATGTTGAGAGACGTACGAGTTGAGCGATTTTGTTGCTCGCATTACCGTAGCTTTATGGCGGATTTTCATGTCTTTATCAATGAGATGGGAGGATTAAACAGTACGTATCACAATTAGATGCTCTTTCTAGCCTCGGAGCATTACTTAAATTTGGTTCCACGTAATCGTGTTGATACACTTAACTTAATTTGCACAGAAATGCGACAACATACAAACAGCTAATACTTAGATTAATGGGATTTATCGAAATCGTCGATATCAAATACTTTTATTTCCGAGTATTTTCAATTCATGTTTAGGTTATAAATATACAATCGCTTTTCTGAGCTGCTCATCGAAATTGACAGATACTTTAGAAAATAAGATTACGATCATCTTTCTTTATCATAATCGAGCCCAAACTGACATAATTAATAAAAATATCATCTAAGCTTGATAAATGCTGCCAAAGCCCTCTGGATAAGTCTAGGATAAGCTGATCATTTGATAAAATGAAAAGTGGATGCATGATAAAATGAAAAAAAAACCCCTACTTAATTTTAACAAAAATAAGTTGAAAAGGATCGACAAAGGAAATTACGTGGTGTGTACTTTCACTTTTTTAATTAACCAGACAGCAATGTCATGATATAGAATGTCAGACAACAGGTCTCACGCCTAACGACTCAACAGAAGAGGACTGTGGGTTGTCTGAAATGACTTGACTGTGTGGAATGTGTGTGAAATGATTCACCTTTCCTTCAGTGCGTAATTAGTCACTTTCACGCCGTAAAGACTGGATACGAGTCCCTTAAATTTTGCTGATGGCAATACAAGACTCATATAGTCCGAAAGAGCACATCGAGCTATATAAAATCCAGAAGTTTGGTGTTTATCGGGTTAATATAAACGACCAACAGCCGTGCAAAAATGCTTCAAAAAGAAATGTATAGTACTATCATATAATAATTGGCATATTACGCACGCTCTGATTGGTTGAACAACTATGTGTACACGCACATAGATGGCGTCATCGAATCTTACGCGCGCTCTGATTGGTTGGAATGTTTCGATAAATATTATATAAAACAGATAGATTCCATTTTTCCGTGCGTCTGTACTCTAATCAATGCACAGAAGACGTCCAAATGTGGTGAGAACAACAGCCACGCCACTCGACTTCGTCTCGTGGCTTCCTTTTTTGTTCTCACCACATTTTGACGTCATCTGTGCATCGATTAGAGTACAGACGCACGGAAAAAGGAATCTATTTGTTAAGTAAATGTCCCTACAACCCTTACATTTCTTTGTAAATTATAGCATTTTTGAATAAATGACTTTCAAAAAAACTTTGAATTTTTGAATCTCTTTCAATGTATATCTGATATACACCAGATCTCGGGATTATATACAGCTCGATGTGCTCATATGACTCTTATATTGTTATCAGCAAAATGTAAAGGACTCTTACCCAATCTTCACGGTATGAAAGTGGCTAATTTCTACCTCTACTCCCTTTCAGGCACTACGATGGCTTGGCGATCTTTTGTAGCCTATTTGCCTGACAACTTTAATTTATATATTTTTTGAAAATAAAGCGAAAATATTGTTACGTTTTGCCGTCAAATCACGCATTATATAATTTTGCGCTCATCAAATGGATGCGCAATTAAGGGTATTTTCCATTTAGTGGAAACACGATTTACAGGACAGTCATTTTATGGCACGCCACCCCTAATTCTGGGTACGCGGGCCCATCATTTTTGGCATGACACCCGTAATTATTATCAAACAAACAGAACGTTTGTTGGTCTGATAGGGGTGCTGTACCCATGTAAAATATTTAGATTTAGGGGTACCGTGCCCTACGTTTATGGTATATATCGGGCTTCTGAATGGCTAGTTCTTAAAAGACAATTGGGATGTTTGATATTATCGTTTGATTCATTTTGATCTTTTGACAAAAACTGCCTGTGCAATAGTTGTTTGTAGAACTTCCTTGCAACACGTTTTCAGTTTTGTCCTACTTGTAGTCGAAATCGTATCTTGTTAGTCAATCTTAAACATTCCAAAATCTGAAATTATCATTTTGTAGACTATATGAGGATTAAAATTTAATATATTCAGTTTATACCTCAGTAAATAACTAGTAGAAGGGAACCACAGCAATTAACATAATATCTGCATAAAACCTTAAGGAAAAGCTTTTTACTTTTTCATACAAAAAATAATAATAAATACTTTGCATAATATTATATAAGTAAAATCATCCAGCACCTTCTCCCCTTTCCTTCCACACACATAGTCGGCTCTTAAAACGACTTACTTTAATGCATGCTCTCTAGATATCATTGGATATCTGTGCATCTCAAATCTGGGATTTTTACTCAGCGGTCGACCCATTCTCGTCCGTCACAATTACAGACAAGAACTATAGTCCGCCGAGTGAGCGTTTAAATAAACGACATCCAAAATTTATCAAAAACAATTTTTGTTGAAACTGGTTCTGCATCTGTGTATCCTAGTTTACCATAAAAACCATCAATAACACGTCCATTAAGACTTTTATCAGTTTGTTTACCTAACTTTTCACAAAGCGTGCTCTATGTTTACCCCTTCCACTATTAAAACCAAATAACAAACGACTTATTTTGTGTAGATAAAGCAGCCAGATATCACTCACTTTGTTTTAACCACTTAATGAGTTTGGGAGAAATTTCTATTGAAACAATCATCTCGTTTTGTCATATGTATATTAAATTCAAATTCGAGTTTTTCATTAAATTGATGTATTCCTTATAAGTGTTTGGTAGGGGGATAATTAACTAAATAGATGCATTACAAACTTATCAAAACACTCTCGTACACTTGGCAGGTTTTCTTCAATCCTGGCCAACATGCGAAGTTTATTTTCGACTCTCTGTACTAAGATAATAACAGAGGTTAACATCCAACAGGGCAAAAAGGAGATTTGCTCGCGCAGGAGACCAATTTTTCACAACTGCTCGAGTTATTCATTTTTGAATCAAATTATCTTTGTACGAATCAGACTCTGAAGTCTTTCCGCTGTTTTGAACATTTAAAGGAAATGTGTTGGCAAGGACGTAAACAGGAGATAGCCGATTTAGATTGCAACCGTTAGCTAGTTCTGAAGGGGGGATTTTAGCCTTTCTGCTAAGTCAGAATAATAAAACAAATTGAAAACGAAGGACGTACAGGTGATATCTAAGAAGATTAGAAAACGTAAATAATTGGATAGAAAAGAATAAGGACAGCTTTATTCCATGAGAGAGAGAGAGAGAGAGAGAGAGAGAGAGAGAGAGAGAGAGAGAGAGAGAGAGAGAGAGAGAGAGAGAGAGAGAGAGAGAGAGAGAGAGAGAGAACAACAACAACAACAACAACAAGATACAGAGGAAACCAAGAACAAAGTGTAAGACAAATTATAACTGGGCGGACTGAAAATAAGCTAGCTGGGAAAAATAATTAACAACAAATGTAAAAAAAGAACTTTAATCATAGCACGAGATCCTTGATAGAATGTTAAAAAAAGCTCGATGTGCAATTACAAAAAATTGACAAACAATAGAAATGAAAATATTTTTGTCTTTCTTCAAGAGCATTCTAGGCTTTGTAGACTACTTTCTCATTATTTCAGCACAGCATCCCCTCAAATTGATTCTTTCATATTTTTATAATTGTCTTTTGTTCCCCTAGAGACAGGTGATAAGGTACGTCAAACTATAATATACTTGCGAACTTCACTGACAAGATTCTTCCAGCCCCTGTTGTGCGCTAATAGTGAGAGAGAAAAAAATGACACTAAACTTGGAAGGTCCACTCTGCTTGAAGTAATCTATTATGCACATCAAAAGCCGGACTAGATAGATCGATGCACTTGTTAATGTTATCGATAAATCTAGAGTCCACTTCAAGGCTATAAAATTTCCTCTTGCTTGTCGAAAACAAAAGACCTGTTTGATATCACTGTTGTATAGTCTTAGCTTCATGTTAGAGAGACACTCCAAGGTTTTTTAATGTCTTTTGTTGCCGCTGGATTGTCTTTATGGTTTGCGTGTAGTCCGGCCGTGAGTTTTGCATACAAATTACAGTGATCGGAACTAATCAGAGAGCTAATGCCGTTGGAAGTTTGGCAGGTTGTTTATAGAGGAGCTGTCAATTGACGTATTACCTCGATAGACATTGATCACCAGTGGATCGACTGAACCATTACATACTGATCCACACCGGACCAGTTGACTTGCACAGTGCGGCGAGATCTCGCTCGTTAAGAAAGAAATCAGCAAAAGGAATCTTTTTTCAAGATGAATGTCTCAGAGGAGCTGCCCAACACAACCCAGAACAATTCAAGCTCTTCAAACCAAGGAATGGGTGGTTTTCCTCGGTATTATGAAGAACCAATGGGGCTTACAGTCGCTAAGCTGACTATCCAAGTAGCCATTGCCTTAGTCGGTGTAGTGGGTAGCTTACTCGTTTGCATCGTCATTACCAAACGCGCCAACTTGAAAACAACGATGAATTTATATTTACGTAATCTGGCCATCGCTGATTTGGGGGTTCTGTTGGTGAACTTTCCAATAAGTGTCATCTCGGAACATGTAAAAACAGGTTATCCATTTGGAAGATTCGTTTGCCTATATATCGCGCCTGCCACTGAAATTTTCTATGGCGCGTCGATTTGGTCCATTACCATCATTGCCATCGAAAGATACAAAAACATCATAAGCAGACGAGCCTTTGGAAAGCGAGTTGAGCCGTTCAAAAGGGTAACGTTGAAGATCCTTTTGATATGGCTAACATCGTTTCTTGTGGTTGCAGTGCCTATGTACCCCATCATGTTTTATGACGGACATTACTGCTTCCCCAACTGGCCTACAGATCATAAGGGAATGAGTGTCATGTTGATAACATACATCGTTGGCCTGACGATCTTCTGGTACCTCCTACCACTTGGTATCATAACTTATACATACCTGCGGATTTCGAGACGCCTCGTACAGAGCAACGAGTTCCACAAAGGTATGCATGGAAAGGACGACTTCTCCAAGAGCCAACTCATCCGTCAAGAGGAAAAACAGCGCCTAAAGCAAAACAAGAAAGCTCAACGCATCCTTACACCGCTTGTAATCGTCTTCGCCACGTCGATGCTTCCTTTGACGATATTTCGTCTCACCTTTGCTTTCTACCCCGCATTTCGCATTTACGAGTACTATCTAATCTTGCTTAGCGTGTGCGCTTTGTTTGTTGTCGTAAACTCTGCAGCGGATCCTATTGTTTACTACATATCAAGCAAGGAGTTTCGGAAAGTGGTGGAGGCTTGGCTTTGCAAGCGGAGGAACTCGGATGAAAGTTCCACACTTGGAAAACCTCAAAGATTTAGCTTAAACACGCAAAATACATGCACAGTTGTGCAAACAAACTTTTAATCGAAGGTAAGACGCCACTTTTGCTCTCTGGACTTAAACAGATAAGACGTGGGTCAACTAACAAGCCGGAAAACTGTTTCGTGAGGTCGTGAAGTGGCAAGATGAAAATAAGATTGAAATCAAATTGAAGTCTCCTTGGCCTTCGCTTTTAACACTAAGAGAGACAGTCAGATGTCAAGATAAGCTAAGCACTTCTAAGTGCATGCAAATGCTAGCGACAATCTGAGAAATAAACAACTCAAATAAGATATAAAGATGGTAATATTGGTTCGCATAACAACAGAAAAGGCGTCGAGAAATGCTCAAAACCACAAATCGTGAGAGGTGCTCAAGTGACAGGAATGAACAGTTTTGTAAATATCATTATAATCTTACTGAAAGATGTCACTTCGGTTTCAGCACTGAAAAAAATAGATGCAAGATGGCAGATAAGACTGCAGTGGTTTCGAAGTGAGGAAAATCCACCAGCAATAGAGTGAATAGACACTCGACAGAATGTCAAGACAAGTTATTTTATTTCTCTTTAAAAAAACAGTATAGACAAACTGGAACATAACCACGTTAAAATCTTCAGTTGTAGTGTCCGCCGAGTGAGGAAACAAATCACTGTTCAGTTAAATCAATATGTAAACGATTGTAAAAGAAAGGATTTAAATTTAACATTAATAAAATGAAGACTAGGAAAAATGAAAACCAAACCTCCATTTGCGACCACCTCCCACATAAGCTACCCCGTCTCTTGTGCGACCAGTTTTCCAAAATGCCTAGTTTCCCATACAAATATAATTATATAATTGCCACAACCCGTAAGCGATCGAGTTCATCTCATAAGCGACCACCTTTAGAGGCAACTGTGTGTCATTTTCTTTCTTTTCATCCCCCCTTGAGCGACCACTTGATATATAATCCTCTCTCTTGTTAGGCAAGCTCTACTGCTTTGCTGTGATATATAGAATTTATAAATGCTTCTTAATATAGTGCTAAGCTGAGGAAACGCTCTTATTACGGTAAAATATACAAGACTCTTGGAGAAGTGATGAGGAAATTATCTGCAATTTCCATACGACTCGAAATTTATACCCTATGGTGTTAACGGGCTATTGTAGGCGACCAACTCCCTAAAGCGACCATCTAAACTTGACATTTTGGCTGGTCGTTTATGGGAGGTTCCTCTGTATAAATACTGGCCAGAAGCTCGAAGTGACAGCAAATCCAATAGACAGTTGTGCAAATAAAACTGGTGACAACACAAGGCCAAAAAAGTAAATGCAATTAATTGGACTTTCTCAGTGAGTCATGACGGAGAAGCTGTCGAGTGAAACACAGTTGTACAAACAAACCAGTTGCAAATGAAGGAAAAGATTTCAAGCTGAAATATCTCTTCCATTAAAGTCAAAAAGATGGAAAATAAATGTAAATTAAAATTTACGACTTTTAGAAACTAATCGAGTCGAAGAAAAAAATTGGTGGAAAACGTACTAAAACTTTAATTGAACGACCAAATATATATATTTTTTTTTCGATGCATTTTTTTCGGTTTCTTTTTTATGGTACTGAGCAAAGGATTAGACTTATGGACAAATTAGGTTCGGAAGAAGTTAAGTCCATTTCATTTACAGCTTATAAAGATAAAATCGTGCCGGAAGGTAATAGTAAAATGAACAAAAATTGAAAAAACTACACATCACACTTGTAAGTTTCAATTTTCGTTTTACTGATGCTTGTCTTTCCAAAATTAATCCAGACAAGAAAGGATCTAACACATAGTAATTTATTGTTATTGGAGCGCACTTTATTATAAGTGCATGAGTGGGATAAAGCACTATTTGACTTCATTTTTCTTTGATCGCATGCAATTGGTCGCAAATCGAACGATCAAAAACGACTGAAATTTCACGTCATTTTCAGTAGCCCAAATGTGTTGACCACATTTCTTCGGCACAAAGTCAACGAAAATCTAAACCTGAATTCTAAAATCGTGAATTTCCGTTTTATGAAGCTCTTAGATGACAAATGTCTTTAATTAGTTTTCAAGCCTTCTTTGAAAAACTAAAAAAAAAATCTATTTTCTGCATGTTTGTGTGGAGCAGAAATGTAATTGACACCCAAGAGTGTTTTAAAAAGCACTCAGAGCGGACTTTTGTCTGTTCTGTGAAAACACATCCACACAAGAGATGCTTAGCTGTGTTGCACCTGTCCGTAAGGTTAGAATTTCACCTAAATATCTTTTCAAAATATTCATAAAATCAAAGAGCTAACAGACGGTAACACAGTGGGTCATCTGTTCCTTAATCTAATTTCAAAAACTAATGAACTCCACAGATCAATCAAGGAAAAACAAGTCCCAAATAATGAAATTTTAAACTTCTTATTAAGTTAGCCACCACTTCAAAGAATCCCGAACAAAATTATTTACACCGGTGTATCGTGTTTTCAAAGTCTTCGGTGATTCTCCCACCGGAATTGGTATTACAACTTTCAGTTTAAGTCAATGAATTATTCCGGAATGGCGCGGGAGTTCTGCTTCAAATTGCCATCGAACAGGATGAATACTTGTCTCTGTTGATTATGCGTTGGACATCCACTCCTGACTGTAATATCCCGAGAGCTTGCATCCGCGATACGGGGATTATTACAGCGGAATTCTCATCTACAAAGTCTTTGAGCTATTTTGAAGCCCTTCAGATGAGTCTGAATGAAAGAATTACAAAATGCGATGCATTGATGAGGAGCAGCTGATTTCCACTATAATAGGAGGAGTTTTAAGTTTAACAAAATAAAGGAATAAAAAGAAAAAAGAAAGCAAAGACAAGAAAAATGGACAAGAGGAGAGGAGAGGAGAGGAGAGAAAAGAGATGAAAAGGGATGAGAAGAGAAGAGAACAAAACAGAACAGAACAGCAGAGAAGTTAAGAGAGCAAAACAGAAAAGCAGAGAAGAGAAAAGAGAAAAGTGAACAGAACAGAAGAGAGGAGAACAGTAGAGAAGATAAAAGAGAGAAGATAGAAAAGAGAAGAGAGGCAAAAGCGGCCATATGAATTGCACAGCCCTGATTAAATCATCGAGTAAAGTCGTTAGTAAGATCTAGCGAAGGCTTTGCTTTTCGCTCTCTCTCGAAGTACTCCCCACTTATAATCTAACCACCGGTTGTGTTTCATCTTGTAATAAAGGTCGATTTCTAGAACATTTCATGATTTAATTCAATTTTTGAATAACAACAACTAGTGGCGCATACTTTGATGTACTAAAACGGAACATATTAATTGTTAGGAAACATATTCAAGTGTAAAAGTCTTCAGTCTTTTTCTCCCTTGTATCTATAACAACTGTCCTTGAACTAACATTGAAATACCAACTAGAAAACGCCTTTAAGGCAAAATTTATCATTGTTGTCTTTCAGTTGAAGATGGAAATCTTCAAGAGTGCGGTCAGGTCCTTTTTTGTGTTCATACATATTCTAGTAACGACTTGACAATGTTTCTATTAAGATTTTTCGAGGTAGTCTTTGGTAGATGGAAATCTATCGGGTGTGTAGTCGGAATCCTTACTCGTTCGTGTCTTGACAGCTTTTTTCACTTCCTCTCGATAAGCTTCGTGTAAATCTGAACTTTGACGCGCGTCTGTCGCAACAGCTAAAATCAGAAAAGAGAAAACTTATACGACGATAAAAACTTTTTACGAAGATAAGAAATTAGGATTTAATAGAGCATGCGCATTGAGGTATACGTTTGATTATCAGGTAACGCGTGTGGGAGAGAGCAGAATGGGTGATGCACTGAGCTTGCGCAAAGATGACAAACGTGTTCAAAGTTTATACAATGCCGGCATAAGCGAGTTGAAGATATTCGATGTGCATTGACCCTCTGCGAACTTGAGTACATCATTTGTTAAGTACGTGGGAGGGGAGGATAATAAAAGTATACTGAGCATGCTCAATGACGATATCACTTCAAACAAGATTGCACCAGGACAGCTTTCTAAGAGACTCTCCGCGCGCCCTCACAAAAATCTTCAGCAGATAAATGTGACGTGTTGTCCCCGCATTTGGGCTATCATGGTTTTCTTCGGTTATATAGAACCACAGGGAGCCCAAGCTCGATATTTGCATATTTATAGTAAATGTATGTAGCGATAACCCATCCTTCCCTTGTTCAAGATTTTGCAATAATCATGTCTTTTTTGACATAAATATCTTTTGTTTGCCGCTTTCGTCTTTGTGGGCGAGTTTCAGCGCCGTTTGAATGTTTATACAATGGCGCTCAAACTCGGCCACAAAGACGAAAGCGGCAAACATAAGAGATCTATGAAAAAATAATAATAATAAAATAAAAAGATGATTATTGCAAAATCTTGAAAAAAGGAAGGATGATTTATTGCTACTTACATTTACTATAAATATGCAAATATGCAATTTTTTTGTAAAAATACGCTAATTTTGAAGGAAAATTTTAAAAATATTTGGATAATTTTAGATGTATTTATGAGATTTTTAAAAATATATATCAGATTTTTAGAACTTTTTTGGAGAATTTCCGGATGGAATTTTATGTTATTTTTCGGGATTTTTGTAGCTAATCCTACTACAGCTTGCCCTCAGTATTAGCAAATGCATTCTGCAACTATTCACACTATTTCACCGTACGCAAAAGACCGCCGGTCGCAAAGTAGTTCTAAAACTTGTCTCAGCACAGGGAGGCCAAGCTCTATATTAGAGAATAGGTTACATTTGCATATTCATAGTAAATGTATGTGGCGACCAATCATCCTTTTTTTCAAGATTTTGAAATAATCCTATGCCAAAAAAGACTTATTGCAAATTCTTGAAGAAAGAAATGATTTGTCGCCACATACATTTACTATAAGTATGCAAACGTCACCTAGTCTCTAATATCGAGCTTGGGCTTCCTGTGGTCTCAGATCAAAGCAGGGAAACAAGTCACGTGCATATCACGTGACGTGCACGTCCCCGTCCCCTAGTTATACTCTCCTGGTTTCATCAGTTTGATTCATTAGCGAAGGAAATAAAACTTACCTTCCATGCTCGTTCTCGGTGTGACTCCAGCTGCCATCACAGCTTGTCTAAGTATAGATGGAATGTTTTCACTCGTTGAGCTCAGGGCTCGTTGATCCGCTGTCTAGAAGTAGAACATAAGGTACAAGCATTAGGGGGTGTTTACACGACACTAGGATCATCCTAGCATGCACTAGGATCATCCTACCTGCTATACATTTACTGCATTCTGTTTAGTAGAATGATCCTAGTACCCGAAGTGAAGAGACAAATTTCTATGTAAACAGAATACAATAAATGTATAGCAGGTACGATGATTCGCCTGCTAGGATGATCCTAGTGCCATGTAAACACCCCCTTAGTAAAAATTGTTGGAACGATTGGCTTAAAGACGTGCACACAGTTAATCTTTCAGAGTATAGTAGACTGTTAGACAATTGGATCGACAAAAATGAAACACACCTTTCGTCTCTTGGGTGGAAGACCGCTGAGATAGGCGTCGCTGAATGGACCCTGTTGTGGTAGACGTCTTTGTCTAATGACATCACGAGCAATTATTGGGACCCAGTCCTGTAATACAAACGACTTTTTAACAGACGATAAAAGCAAGTATACTAGGTTTTAAACAGCTGATGAATCTCAATATCTACTTCAAATGGTGGTCAGTGTTTGACCAGCAGCAAGTGGTACCATCTGCGCATGTCTCCAACTTCTATTGTCTTGGACAAATGGATAATTTTGAAAGGATAATTTCTGGCTGTTCATACTTCTGCACTCGAATGTAATGCTCCGAAAAACTTTGGGGAGACTATATACGACTCTATTTATAAGCCAGGTTAAAACCGTAATTGAGGCCACTTCCGTCCAGTGGCTAACTGCCAAGGGAGTTGGTCGGGAAAGCAATGATAATGAGACTTTGTCTTGATGTCCCAAGCGAAGTCTTTACAGAGGAATACCAATGAGCTTTTATCAGGTATTTTTAAATTCGTAAAACAGAAAAAGAATTACCATAGCTGGAAAGAGCATGTTAAAATTAGCAAGACAGTGAAGTTTGAAGGAATTAAATCCAAAACTCGCTAGAATATGAATTTTTGAAAAGTGTGAATTTGAAAGAAAACCTTTGCTGGTATTCATCTCTTGCCTACCAGCGAATGTTTTCCTACAAAATTTCGATTTCGGAAAATTCATATCTTCGTGAATTTGAAAGTTACTTCATTCAAACTTCACAGTTTTACTAATTTTGACGTGCTCTTTCCAGCTATGGTATTTATATTTCTGTACTGTGACTTTTGGAATTACAACATAAAAGCTCATTGTCAGATTTAGAGACAACTGCGACAACAGAAGAGGGAGCAACCACCCTGGGAACCAGAGGTTTATTTCTATCTTGCTGTTGACGCTCGTAATTTTGAAGAACAACTAAAACTGACATGAATCATAAGAAACTTTAAGCATTTGGGTAGTCTGTCGCCCATCTGTCCGTCCGTCCGTCTGTCTGTATATATGTTGTCCGTCTGTATATGTCTGTCTGTATATCTGTCCATCCGTCCTTGTCTGTCTGTATATTCATCTGTCTTTATTTGTCTCTGTCTGTCTGTCCGTCCGTCCATCCGTCCGTCTGTATATATGTCTGTCTGTCCGTCTGTATATTTGTCCCTCCATCCGTCCGTCTGTCTGTATATATGTCTGTCTGTCTGTATATCTGTCCCTTCGTCCGTCTGTCTGTCTGTATATATCTCTGTCCGTCCGTTTTTCTCTCTGTGTATCTGATTGCCTGCCTGCCTGCCTGTCTCTCTGCCTGCCTGTATGTTCGTGTCTGTCTGTCTTTCTGTCTGTCTTTACTTCATTACCTCTGGTACTACAGTTTTCCAGTCTTCATCTTCCTCGTCGTCTAACTCCATGACGTCCTCTGCCTGATCTTCTAAAGGAGTATACTCATCAACATCATTAGCTGACATTGACAATGGCGGGGTTACGAATCCATCGGTCGAATCGTCTGATTTTTGACTGTTTGCCTCGCAAGCCTCAACCTAAAAAACATTTGAGAATGGTTTGACAACTTTTGCCTTGTATTTAGTGCCTCATACAAGAGACAGTGAGGGTGAGATCCCAATAGAGGAACTTATAGCCTACTTTGGATGGGAAAGATTTTAAGCTTCGATAAATTTTAAGCTTCGCTCGAGTTACTGCCGCTTTGATATACAAACAAAATTGTCTTATGTTTTAGAGCCCGGTCTAGGACCCCTCTTAGCACGGGCACCATCGATAAACAGGCGGTCTTGTTCTCAAGAAATATTCCAAATTCATACTCTACATTTTCTCATCTACCTACCGAACTGTGATCTGCAACCACAGGAGCTGGGACATCCACTGGCTGTGCTCGGGCTTCCTGTGTTTTTATGAACTGTCTCAATGAATCCTCTCTTTGAGCGCGGTGAGCATGCGCATTATGGAGAAACTGTACAGCAGTTGTCTGAAAGGTTTGACGCATCATTGGGCTGACATCTCTTGTTAATGCGGCTACAGGCTGAAATTGGAAAGTACAGAAGCTAAGATTTTGCTATTTGAATGATTCTATTAATCAAAGGAAGTCAACTCTCTCTAAATAACCTATGTATAGCCAGCGCATTTCTTCCTTTCTCTTTCCTTCCTTTCTCTTTTTTCACTACCCCTTTTTACTTTTTTTTACTTTTCTTTTCTAATCCTTTTTCTAACTCCTCGATCATTCCTCTTTTTCTGCTATCTTCTTCGTTTTCGTTAATATTGTGATATAATAATTCTACAGTATGTTTCGATGTACTAGTTTACGACCGATTTTCACTATAGCACAACACTATTGACGATTTGAAAATCACTGTAAATAGGACAGCATAGAATCCAAAACTATTACCCCCTTTTCAACCCCATGTGACTAGATAAAGACTTACCAGCCTTATATTTAACAAGTTCTCTGCTCCTTGTACCCCATCACGAAGACACATTGTCAAGATAATACAGAAATCATGCATGGACTGTTTGAAGTGATTTGGGAACTCAGCAGCAAATGTATCATTGTCTGCGTAAAAGAACATAATAGATATTAGTACCCACCAAATTGTGGATAGGGAAAAATGTCACTCGTCTGAAAGATAAGAAAATTTTCAAAAAATATCGCGAGAGATTAATTTTTCCCGCCACTTTTCAAACACGGACGCGCGCCGGCAATATGCAAATTAGTTTGTGCTTTCAAACAATCATTCTCTTCCAAAAACTCTTCTTCGGCGAAAAAAGTACCGATAATAAATAAATAATTGGGCAACTTTTGGCACGATTCGGCAGATATCAAGTCTCCGTTGGTCTCGCCATGGTTATTTATGAGCAATGGCTCGACCAAACGCGTCCTGATATCACACCGAATCGAACCAAATAGCAGTACGTAAATGCTGCTGAGTAGGACATTGTGTCGACTGCCTCACCTAAGTCTCTGGTCATCATAAATGCTCTCTTTATGGCACTCTCCAGGAAACAAGATACAGATGCTGTAATATCCACATTATCTGCAGCTGGGACAGCAGTCTTAAATGAACACAAACAAAGTTATTATGTTAGTTTGCTGGTATGACTTCATATGAGAGGTTAGGTTCAGTTTTCGTATGAGTGGGAAACTTCCCATGCAAAACCGTGATCATGTTAGTTCTGCAATGTCAATAAAAAATGCGAAGTCCATGCCGTAACCACGTCGTATGTTAACTGTGTCATTATTCGGCCAATAGTCTAATAGAGTCGTTTTCGTATAAGTGGGAAACTTACCGTACCGTATCGTAACCGTAAAGTGTTCCCACTCATACGAAAACCACTCTATGAAAACTACAGAAATACAAACACGGTTGTCTTAAGGACGCTTTACATGGACGATTTTGTCGCGCGACAAGACAGGTGATTTGAGCTGCGGCGACAAACCGCGCGTCTGAACAGCCGGCGATCTTACTGCGATTTTGATGGCCATTTTAGCGCGATATCTCAGCGATTTGATGGCATTTTCGACCAGCGTTCGCAACTAAAAGAGCATGCATCTCTTGAAAAGAAGTAGGGCGAACGAAATAGAGCTAAATACACCGATCGAAAGTCCCTCTTTACACTGATGAAATCGCTGAGATGTCGCGCTAAAATTTCCGTAAAAATCCTAGTCAAATCGCCAGCTGTTTACACGCACGATTTATATATTGTCGCAGTAAAATGACCGTTCAAATCGCCGGTCTTGTCGCGCGACAAAATTGCCCGTGTTACCGTCCTTTGCAATGCTTACGGAAAGAGTAGCAGTGTCTTACCAGAGTATCACTCAACCCTTCTACAAGCTCTGATGCAACTCGTGATGCTGCTCTTTGTAAATTCTCATCAGTTGCTGGGTCTCCATCAAGTAAGTCCCTATACAAGTATGGATGAAGTACGCCTTGTAGACGAGCATATGGCTCTCGCATTCCTGTAATAAAACATTGCAAATAATTTTCAAGCGTTTGGCTTTGAAAACTACGTTACCATGGTTACTTGATCGCATTTCAAGACAGATAGTTTGTTGTCTCTTGATTTGATAATTATATGATAAATAGAATATTACATGTTCGCTTGGAGATACGGTTTTATCTTCTCTTGTTGAAAAGATCTCTCACGAGTGAGCTGCGCTCACTCGTGAGAGATCTTTTCAACACTCGAAGATAAAATCCGTATCTCCGCGCGCCCATGTAATATCCTCTATATAACAACAGTATGATGGTCATAGCTTCCCTTCTCTTCCCCCCCCCCCCCCCCTCCGAAAATGGTCAATCTCTTCATAATAACATCCAAGATATACATTTTTTGTGGTCTTACCCAATAATAAGAAGATGAGATCATGCATGCTCATGGATATTCCAAAGCGATCAATGAACTGATTCATCAAAGCTGAAATACAGTGTAGACATAATATAAACACAAAAAACTGGTCATTTTTCTTCCCTTCTGTCCTTCCTTCCTTCCTCCTATATTTTTTACTGATAAATCTTTTCTACCTTTCTTCAAAATTACTTAGCTGATAAAATAAAGTAACTTTGAAAAAAGAAAAACATTACATCCTTGTTCCCTTATACATTATAAAATAACTATGATATAACACGTGCTCTGATTGGCCAAAGGACGCGTGTCGCGCGTTCTCTTTGAGAACACACAGCACGCGCGCGCACATTTTCAAACTTCAGTTCTCCGACGAAAAAAGAAAATAAAACTTCAACTGTATTTTATAAAAGACTCCTAACACTTCTCTCGTCTTCTTACAATTCCCGCGTGCTTCTATAACTCAACATAGCACGCTGCCTCGTTTTCTATTTCTACAATACTATTCTACATTCTTGATTCTCTATCTATTCATTCTGTTATTCCCTTTCATTTTCGATTCCCTTATCGCTTTTCTATTTTTCTCCAGTACTACTTGCTTGATAAAACAAACTTCAACAAACTTACGTCCATCAAAAATGTTAGGGGTATCATCCTCACTTGCTCCCGCAGCATCATCGAGATCATGGAGAAAGTCATTTATGCTCCTCTGTGCACCATCTAAAAGAAAGCAATTCATTGACTTATAATTGTAAAATATTTGAGATATAACGCGCGCGCTGATTGGCTGGCTACCATGTCTATATTAGAGGACAGAGACATGGCTCACACAAAAACCTCGACAATATTTTACAAAAGCAATATAAAACGATCACTACACTTCTATCTGTGTAGCGTGATATAAACACTCTGGAAGATGTTGAACACTCGAAAAGCAACTCGGTTACCCAGTCATATTCCTAAGCTTGCTTTCTCTTGCTCTACATTTTTCATCGTGTTTATATCACAGTACAGAGACATGCGCGCACGTTCTATATTCCTTAAGCAAAAGATCTTAATGATGATGACTGAGAAAGTGAAATCTTGAGAACACGAGCAACTGTAAGTAAAAGGGATGGATAGGTCACAGGCTTACCGATCTCAACAGGGCCGAAAAAAGTACGAACACCAAATATTTGGTGTAGATAGGTGTCCTCAATTAGTTTACCTAAATGTAAGCTAGTACTATTGACACGTTAATATAGTTTATTATTATTATTATTATTTTTAAGAAAAAATAGCTGTAGTACAAGCGACTAAAAAAGGTACAAAGTATAAAATCAAAGTCCCAAAACCTACAAATTTAGATATGAATTTTAATTAGCTTTTCAGAAACCGGTTAAACTTTTGAACTTTTCGCGAAGAGTTTTTTCATTATTCAGCTCTGTTACCAATCTCTGCATGAGTTGAGGCAGTTGTGTGGGTTTCCTGTGGTATCTGAATGACCGTTCATCAAAATCAACAACGCTCGAATTTCTCATGCAGACATCGGTAAGCCTGTGGACAGGTGGTCACATTTCCATTAACAATTCCATTGTCATAGACAATCAATCCACACTCACTACTACTAGAGCAGATTTCGTATGAGTGTGAAAACGGCACCGCACGGTCACGACATGGTTACGGCAGGAGTCTCAAATGTTTTTATAGATATCACGGCACTGTCACGGTCACGGCACGGCGCGGTCCGTTTCACACTCATACGAAATCTGCTCTATATTGTTTACCTACAGCACTCTGCTCACATGTTGATTTTTGATTATGGAGACAAAAAGAGGGGACAAAAAACAAATCAAATTCTAATGGGACAAAACAGCAAGCAAATCAAGGCAAGCTTTGTTACCAGTGAATGGCTAGTGGAAAACCACAATATGTGTATATCACAAGACCTTTCTTTTTTCACACTGCTAGATGAGATTCACTTTCTGAGCAGAACATGCCTACAACATTTGTGTCATTGTTTTTGGTTGCTTAAGGCTGTTAATATTCAAGTACACTCACCTCCCTCCCCAGTAACAGCTTGTCCAATAGTATTCATTAAAATACTTTGCAAGAAATTGAGTTCAGGAGGAAATGATGAGCTTCTCTGTGAAACCAGACACATTAATAAAGAACATAAATCAATCAAATTAATGCATTTACTTACTAGTACAATTGCACCTCCAGTAAGAGGAAACCCTCTGGATCAGGAAAGGGTGTCCACTTACACAAGGTGCCCACTGTATGGGAGGCTAAACAAACATAGAGGGAACAAGGGTTGCTCTCCATCTATGGGAGATGTCCATTGCTGGAGGCTAAAAGTTGTATCAATGGGTTTATAGCTTCAGCTTCTATAGCTTAACCCTCTGGATCAGGTAAGGGTGTTCACTTACACAAGGTGCCCACTGTATGGAAGGCTAAACAAACATATAGAGTGAACAAAGGTTGCTCTTCATCTATGGGAGATGTCCATTGCTGGAGGCTAAAAGTTGTACCAATGGGTTTATAGCTTCAGCTTCTATAGCTTAACCCTCTGGATCAGGTAAGGGTGTTCACGTACAAAAGGTGCCCACTGTATGGAAGGCTAAACAAACATATAGAGTGAACAAAGGTTGCTCTTCATCTATGGGAGATGTCCATTGCTGGAGGCTAAAAGTTGTATCAATGGGTTTATAGCTTCAGCTTCTATAGCTTAACCCTCTGGATCAGGAAAGGGTGTCCACTTACACAAGGTGCCCACTGTATGGGAGGCTAAACAAACAGAGGGAACAAGGGTTGCTCTCCATCTATGGGAGATGTCCATTTCTGGAGGTTTGACGGTATTAAACATTATTTCATGGGAACTTAAGAGAAATCTCTCTAATGGCCATTTGGCTCCACTCATCGCAGAAATTACTCGCAGTGAACCAGCGAGTACTCGTTCAAAATAAAATCTATTGTTCAAAATTTTGCAGCGAGTAAAAATGATCACTGCGAGTGCTTTCTGCGATGAGTGGAGAATGTGCTTAAGGAGCAGGTCATTTCTTTCAGGCACTCAACTACAAATGCTATCTCCGGTATCCTATCCCCTTGTAAATGTATGCTGTACTCTAAGGGAAACCCAAAATGACTATTGGGGAAAATGACAAAGGAAACCCATACTTCCATCAAGGTACACCCTACCTCTTGTCGTCGAGATGACTGATTTTGATTGGAAGACGGTTGATTTGATTGTTGGCCTTGGACACCAGCTAAAAGTTGTATCAATGGGTTTATAGCTTCAGACACTCCAGAACTGGAATTGTTTGCTGGAGTAGAAGTGCTTGTTGGTGACTGGGTGTTAGTACCAGTAGATGAAGTACCACCTAAAAATAAAGGAAACAGTACAGATTATATATACACTGTAAGTGCCCCGTTTTAAGGGTATTTTAAAGCTAATTAAAGCTACATGGCATGAAAGAAGTCAAAACAAGTGTGTAAGGTTACTGGGAATGGAACTTAGACCTCTCACTTGGGATGCAGTGCAATAAAGAACTGAGACAAATTTTGTTCCTGACTTAAAGTTGTCAAGAAATACATGTATTTTAGGGGCTAGGTCCTAGTAGTCCAGTTCCAAGATATGCTTCCCTTCCCACATACAAAGAAATTAGATGAACCACCCACTGCTACATAAAACATAAAATTCCAGGCTGGGTTTTCCAATCTATACATTTACTGTATTTTGAAGCCTTGCCTTCAAAACAAAAAAAATCCATTGTCGGCCTACCTGGTTGTTCAGTACTCTGACCAGATGATGTCCGTCCAGTCATTGTGTCCTGGATTACTGATGCTACTGCATCAGAGAGGGTTTGAGCAAGCCCAACATTTTCATTTGCCTGAGTAGAGCCACTTCCTCTAGCTTGGGCTCCCTGTGGTTGACGTGATCTTGGTCCAAAATGAAATGACTCACATGGCACTGATGGATCTTGATGGTTAGAGTTCAATGGCAGTGACCCAATATTGATCCTCGGTATTGTCCTAGATGCTCCTGTAGTCCCTGAATTCTGTGTCTGAGTGTCGGTATCCCCTTGGCTATGTTCTTGAGAAGGCGTGGTTGTTGACGTCCTTGATGTCTCGCTATGAGATGTCACAGGTTGACCAGCATTTGAAAACAGTGCTACAAAATCATCCATAACAATCCTAACATTTTCTCCTCCACTGCCAGGCATTGAACTAGAAGATGTTGTAGTAGTATTACTATTACTTGAAGTCCTCTGATTACTGCCTTGATTTCCCTGGCCAAAATTAAAACTAAACAGAGATGAGCCACCTGTCCTGTTGGTCCCACCCGCTGTTGTTGTGCTTGGTTGTTGGTTGTAAATTCCTGAGGGCGGCAGTGAACCTGAGATGATTGATGTAAAAGCAATTGCTGATCCACCTGGAACAACATGTATTCTAGCATCTGTATTGGCATGGGCATTCTGGAGAAGGAGAAGAAAAAAAATATTTTAATTAGTACATGTACTAGTTATGCAATGGTTTCTTATGGAATACCAAGGAACATCCCATGAGACAAGTGGGATATCCGTCGTATGCCATGAGAAACCATTATATTGTAGAAATAGAGAATGAGTCAGCATGCTACGTTGAGTTATAGAAGCACGCAGGAATTGTAAGAAGACAAGAGAAGTGTCACAAGGCATAGCCAAGTGCTTCTCAACACTTCTCAAGTCTTCTTACAATTCCCAAGTGCTTCAGTCTATAACTCAACATAGCACTGCTCCTGAGTTTTCTATTTCTTTTATAAAATACAATTGAAGTTTTCTTTTCTTTTTTTGTTGGAGAAAGTTTGAAAATGTGCGCGCGCATGCTGTCTGTTCTCATAGAGAACGTGCGACACGCGTCCTTTGGCCAATCAGAGCGAGTGTTATAGCATAGTTATTTTATAAAACTATTTTATTGCTTATTAGAGATGCCACTGTTTTCAGTATACCATAGCTGTTGCCACTGTGTCTAAATACTACTAACAGGTTTCCTACTCAAACAGAATCTGCTGGCAGTATAAAATAAATGTGCCGTACCTGTTGTCCAGTTTGTGTAGTAGGTGTCTGACCACCAGAAAATAATGAAGAAAGAAATGGAGAAGCACCAACATGATTAGATAATGGAGGAAGAACATTTAATCTTCGTGGCTCAGGTGATCTGAAGTTAAAGGTGAGGTCAGACAGGGCATGGTAGGCATGGCTTATGTTGTGGAGTGCTTCGGCAACTCGATCTGGTAGGCTGTCATCAGAAGGAAGTAAATCCTACAAGTGGTCAAGTACAAGCTATAACAATCTATTTTGTAAAAAACATTAACTAGATTTGGACATTCTGGAGGAGAAAGGGTTCAGAGAAAGAACAAAAATGTGGTTATCTATAAGCAAAGTTAACTTGGAGCGGATTGCTGGCCAGCGGTTGCTGCTCGCTGCACAGGCGCGATTGCTGCTTGCCCTAGTGGTCAGTCATTGCTCAGCATTGCTGCTTGCTTGTTGCCTTATGGAAGAAAATTGGAAATTCCAATTACTTTCAATGGGGTCCTTTTACAAATTCCCTCTCTGGTAGGGTACAGATATTGTATAGATATTGAACCATGCATTGAGAAATCATTGGAAAACACTGCAAGCAGTAACAGTATCAATTTTGTAACAACACAAACTATTAATACCTCTGTGTTACTTGAGTTCAATAGGGTTGTATATCTCTGTAGGTAAGGTTGTAATGTCGTACTCATTTCTTGTAGCTCACCCAGAACATCAGCTAATGCACTTGGGCTGTTGCTAAAAATAATTAAAACAATTAGGCTAGTGTCACATTATTGGTTTGACTTCTCTCTAAACTGAAGTGGGATCTGAAGTTTGTTCACATGAGCCAACACTATTTAATAAATCATTCTTCATCATTCTTTAATTTAATTACTCAACATATAATCAATTGAACAGACTTACTTTTGATTGTTATTGGTTTGTGATCCAAGATGATTTGTAGAACCTTCAGACTGGGATTCACTTGTAGGTGAACTGGTATCCATGGCAACACCTGACTCTGTTAAAACACTGTTATCCCCCTTAAATAATAGTAGAAATAAAGGTATTAGATATTTTATTAGTGCCTCCATGGTGCCACTTTTATTCCAAAGACAAGCAAAAAGCAATATAAAACGTGTGTGCATGCCTCAGTCTGTACTGTGATATAAACACAATGAAAAATGTAGAGCAAGAGAAAAGCAAGCTTAGGAACATGAGGCATAGCCGAGTGTTTCTCTTGCTTTTTGAGTGCTCTACATCTTCCAGAGTATTTACATCACAGTACAGAGACATAAGCAATCGTTTTATATTGCTTTTATAAAATATTTTCAACGTTTTTGTGCAAGCCATGTCTCTGTCCTCTGATATAAACATGGTAGGCAGCCAATCAGCAGGCACGTTATATCTCACATATTTTATAATCAAGTATAATTGTAACAGTAACAGTAACAGTAACACATATACTGTAAGTGATGAAGATACACAATTACATGAAGTTCAAATACATGTACCACATCTGCACGACTGTATACCTCTGATCTATTTAAAGAATTCCTTGCTGCCCTTAAGAAATGTCTTGCTCTTGATATCCTTACACCAGCATCATTAGCAGCCTTAAAAGATACATAGAAACATGACTTCCTAAATATACAAGGCCTCTCAAAGGGGGCATTGGGACTTGTGGCAATGGGGCTTAGACAATTGTTCGCTATTTTGATCTCTGCCCAGTTTAATTTCTGGTTTTGGGGATTTTATATTTTATTGCATTTTTTTTTCTCAAATGCTTTGTATTATGGCTTTGTACTGATACACACCCCCATGTCAGCATCCACCCCTCCTCCCACTAATACACACCCCCATGTCACCATCCACCCCTCTCCCCACTAATACAAACCCCCATGTCACCATCCACCCTTCCTCCCACTAATACACACCCCCATGTCACCATCCACCCCTCCCCCACTAATACACACCCCCATGTCACCATCCACCCCTCCCCTACTAATACACACCCCCATGTCACCATCCACCCTTCCTCCCACTAATACGCACCCCCATGTCACCATCCACCCCTCCTTCCAGATACACACCCCCATGTCAGCATCCAGCCCTCTCCCCACTAATACACACCCCCATGTCACCATCCACCCCTCCTTCCACAGATACACACCCCCATGTCACCATCCACCCCTCCCCCACAAATACACACCCCCATGTCACCATCCACCCCTCCCCCACTAATACACACCCCCATGTCACCATCCACCCCTCCCCCACTAATACACACCCCCATGTCACCATCCACCCCTCCCCCACTAATACACACCCCCATGTCACCATCCACCCTTCATCAAAATTCCTAATCTTATTTTAAAAATTGCAGCTCCATATATTTATCAGTCCTTAACATCACTATTTAATCTCTCAATTCAATCGAGTACCTATCCATCAGAATGGAAGGTTGCTAAAGTTTCTCCCATTTTTAAAACAGGGGAAAAAGACGACCCTAGTAACTATAGGCCAATCTCCATTACACCTGGCATCTCTCGTATATTTGAAAAGCTTCTAAACGAGCAAATGCTAGCTTATCTTGACGAATATAATTTAATCGAGACTCGTCAATCGGGTTTTAGGCCACTCCATTCAACACTTACTGCATTGTTAGATTTAATAAACGAGTGGTGTTTTAACATTGATAGAAGAATGGTCAACGGTGTCATATTCTTAGATTTAAAGAAAGCTTTTGACACCGTTGACCATGACATACTATTAACCAAATTAGAATATTTTGGATTTCACTCCGCCGTCAGACAATGGTTTAAATCATATTTAACTGGTAGAACACAAATGTGCTCCGTCAATGGTGTTCTCTCTGACAGTCGCCCGATTTCACACGGTATCCCGCAAGGGACAATTTTGGGCCCTGTCCTTTTCCTTATCTATATCAACGACCTACCAAACTGTCTTGACAACAGTACGATTAGGCTCTATGCTGATGACAGCACATTAACATTTTCTGACTGCGGAGTACCTAATCTCAATAAACAAATGGACGCAGACTTACAACAAGTAGCTACTTGGCTTTGCGCAAATAAACTAACAATGAACGCTGTTAAGTCAGAATTCATGCTTATAGGTTCAAGACAAAGGATTTCTACGTTAGATCAAACAGACCTGCGTTTAACTGTTAACGGAACAGCATTAAAACGTTCTCAAGAAACTAAATGTCTTGGAGTCTATATCGATGAACATCTGACTTGGCGAGCGCACATTGAACACATAAAAAAGAAGATTGCATGCAATTTGGCAACCTTGAAGAAAATAAAATCAGTTTTGGGCCAGACATACTTAAATAAAATTTATCAATCAATAATTGAGCCATATTTCAACTATTGCTGTCTCGTCTGGGACAGCATAGATGAAACCTTGGCAAACAAGCTACAAAAATTACAAAACCGAGCTGCGCGCATAATAACAGGTGCACCCTATCAAAGCGTACACACAAGTAAAATATTTCATGACCTAGGGTGGATTCCTCTACAGGAAAAAAGACAACAACAAAAAGCCATCGTGATGTTCAAAATTGTCAACGGTTTAGCCCCACCGTATCTGATCGATATGTTTCCACGCCAGGTCTGCCAAGAATCATACCAGTTGCGACGTTCTTCTAACAACCTTAAAATTCCAAAAGCTAGAACTAATTATTTCAGAAACAGCTTCGCCTTTACAGGCGCTAAGCTTTGGAATTCACTTCCTGATCCATTGAAAGAAGAACGTTCAATTGACAAATTTAAAAAGCAGATAAAAAATCATAAGTTTTGTGTTGACAACAACTGATTTACAACTGTATTTTTAGAGTTTTTAGAAATATATACGGTATATATATATTTTCCTTATATTATATACCTATAGATGTTATATGTTCACTATTATTTGTATATGTACGGCCTCTAGGTAGACCAATATTGAGTATTTAACGATGTATTGATAGAGTTACCGTGATTAAATAAAGATCTTTTTTTTTTCCTCCCACTAATACAAACCCCCATGTCACCATCCACCCCTCCTCCCACTAATACACACCCCCATGTCACCATCCACCCCTCCTCCCACTAATACACACCCCCATGTCACCATCCACCCCTCCCCCACTAATACACACCCCCATGTCACCATCCACCCCTCCTCCCACTAATACACACCCCCATGTCACCATCCACTTCTGTCCCCACTAATACACACCAACATGTCAGCATCCACCCCTCTCCCCACTAATACACACCCCCATGTCACCATCCACTTCTCTTCCCACTAATACACACCAACATGTCAGCATCCACCCCTTCCCCCCACTAATACACACCCCCATGTCACCATCCACCCCCTCCCCCCACTACACACCCCCATGTCATCATCCACCCCTCCCCCCACTACATACCCCATGTCACCATCCACCCCCTCCCCCCCCCCCCCCCCACATGCACACACAGTCATAAGCATAGGCACACATTAGCATAATCTAGATGGCTATGTACATTTGCAAGTCTACAGACTATATAGCTATTATATGCCTGGGTAAGTGGGGATTTATTGTACTGTGCCCATATTTGTGGAGGTCAGCAATGCTGATTTACAGGCAGTTATCAAATCAAACACATCCCCCCTCCCCAATGTATGCAAGCACATTTCTGAATTCAAAATAATTCCAGCTGAAATTACTGAGAGCTTATTTTTACTCACATTTGCTGATGCTAGTAGGTTGATGTGAACATTCAATGTTGAGCCATCACCCTATAATAACAATATCCACTCTTAATACAATAGTACACAATCACCTTTTCTGTAAAGGAGTGAGATCAATTAATAATTATAATTATTTAATAAACATTTTTAAAGGCCCACTTGGATAAAAATTAGGTGAAAATTGACCACCTGATTATTTCTATATGAAGATTAATTTAGTTAAATAACTAGCTAATCTCCAACAGAAAATCTACATTATTTTTAAGCTCATTATCACAGAGAAAAGTTTTGGTTTAAAACCTAAAAGAACAATAGGGTTGAGTAAGTAACGTCATCAGATAATGAGGTCATTTACTCACAATTTAGATGCTAATAACCTTGACAATTTATCTGTTTGGAATTTGAAGAAAATATTGCTTCTTGGTGATTACTTGGCACCATGTACAAAGGTTTCACTGAGTTTCAAGTCATTTTTTCTCAATTTTCATTGATTTTGATCCAAGTGTTCCTTTACAGCGATTTTCAAAATTATGCGAACTCATGCATTGAAAAAGTCCGTTGGAATTTGGTTATTCACTTCCTTCAATCAAATCTAAAAATTAAAAATACGAAAGCTAACCGAATATCAAAATCATATTTAGCTGTTTACTAAATTCGTCTAAAGATCGTTTTCAGTCATTTGGTAGGTTTTTCGGGATCTTTATGAGTAGTTTTTGGGTTGTTTGTTTGAAGTGGGCGGAAGCGAAAAACCAAATTCCAACGGACTGTTTGGAAAATCGCTATAAGGGTGTTGTCAATCATTAGAAGTACTTACAGATTGTGATGTACTGACATTTGCTTGAGCAGAATTCAACCCCAGCTGACTTACAAGACCTTGTACAATTTGCTAAAGAAATAAAACATATTCAAGTATTTATGTCAATCTATTTATTACAACAGATTTCATGTGACTATGAAAAAGCCAGTGGCATGCCATTTTGTGCACTGCCACGTCTTGGTGTTTTTATTGAATAAAATATTAACGCTGACCAATCAGAACAGTGAGACATACTATACAGTACCACTCAGAAGTGTATATTAACATTGGAGCACAGTCACATAGTTTGAGTGTAGTTCACACTGTCACTCACTTGTGGACTGCATGAATCATTCAGGCAGAAAAAAATGCATTATTTTACACATCACAACACACCACAGACTTTTGCATACTTCACACAAAATCTGATCTATACAAATTACAATGCAAATTTTATACATATCAGCATTGATTAGAGTGCCTGCCATATATCCGTGAAATAACTACTAACTATTTAGTGCATCAACTATTTTGTTATCCAATAACGAAGAATTCACTCAGGCAAACTAAACTACACAAAGAAACACAAAGACCACTAGATACCTTGCTATTGTTATTTCCACTGTTCTGCTTCAGTGATATTAACTAGTTTGTACATAATAGTGCAATAAGACAATACATATTAAGTTTTATTTCACGGATATATGGTGTACACTCTATCGTTTAATATCTTTTAGTTTTGTTAACATACCTGTGACAGATTCATAACATCTGTTGGAAGGTTAAAAGCACCACCAGCACTATCGCCAGACTGACTACTACTGCTTTGGCCTGATCTCTCTGAACTTGCACCATCTAAATATAGAAAGGATGGGAGCTGTGAATAAATCCATGAAAAGGGTAGAAGGAAAAATGAAAGGATGGAGAGGAGTATAGAGAGTGAAAGGAAGGAAGGCAGGACATACGAAAAGGAGGGAGTGAGAAGGAAGAGAAGAAGAAAGCAAATCACATGGGGAAAAGGAATCCTCAATTCTTTCATTTATAAAATATTTTATTCTCTAATACAGCAGCCCTTAAATAATAAAGGATTCATTAGCTAGTACACTGGACTGTCATTTATATCAATAAAATGATGGAATAATACACTCTACCTGGCACCTGAGCGTGTACCACTTGCAGGAGGTCGTCTCTCGACCAGGTGGACAACACAACCATCTACACCTGAATTCATAAATTAATTCATAAATTAATTATAATTAAACTTTTTGACCAAATCAAAACAAGATCTACTCAATGACTTTCTTTCTAAGTACTAACAGACTGGTACACATTTTTTTCTAAGCAGAAAGAAAAAATCATAATTCAATGTAATTAATGTACTATATTTAACATACCATAACTTTCAAGTTTGGCTGAATCTTGGAGAACTTTACCCTTGAAAATGAGACGTTGTCTCTCTGCTGGTATACCCTGCAGTATTCCAGAAAAACATGTCAACTCACGATTGCCAAAACTCATTATTAATAAGTATTTTCTAATACACTCAATAGTGCTATCTCTTACTTATTCTGTTGGCCAACAATGAGTTCCTACCGAACTGTTCAGTAGTCTGTGATTTTGTCACAAAAATATGTATGATGAATCCACCCACAAACCTGCCATAGTTACACCCACAAACACAAGTGTACATGTAAATTTGTACGAGTATAACAATAATATTGCCTTCTTAAGTAAAACTGAAAGAGTATAGGAAAGTGAATATCAATGAATTAGTTTTGAATTCAATTTTGTAAGTTGATCCTCCTAATTATGTAAAACTATTTGATTTCATCTAGCCTGCGATGCATCCGAATGTTACTCATAGAGATCAAAATTCTGGATGCATCGCAGGCTAATTTCATCAGGATTTCTCTTGATGTTATTGCAAACAGATATCCTGAAGCTAAGCAAGGGACAAACATACAACATGATACTTTATTGTGGCCGCTGCATGTCAGTTTCTGCATTTTATTTTGGACATGAAATACATTTAAATACATTAATCAAATTGTTTTATCATTTTCTCAAAACCTCTGAATCTCTTCTCCAATCTCTCCACTGTTGTAGGGTGAAATCTTTCTATACAGTAACTTCCTGAAATGATTTTTGAGTGCAGTATGGTATACATGTACATGTACAATGAACATGGCAGTCTGTAGTCACTCATTCCAAAATCACATTTTCCTTCATTGCAACAGTTACTCAACTGATGTAAATCTCTAAATTCTCAAGTTCTATACATGTACAATGTACGTGTACACATTCATCCAAAAACAATTTTGTCTACTTTTGTTTCCCACTTGCACACATTTGATATTGATTTCATATGTACATGTAATCTACTACTGGTACATCATATTTGCTTCTATTAGACATGAATAATAACAGCCAGTCAACAAAATGGCACCAGATTGATAAACCTGTGCACATTCCTTTGCATTTGTGGGTGAAGTCTTAGACGTTTTTGGCAGAGTATGCATCATACGTATTTTTATGACAAACCACATTTTGCTAGGTTTGGTGGTATTTTGTGTCCTACTGCCTATGACACTTTCCATTTTAGCAAATTAAAGAAGCACTGGGATCAAAATCAATGAAAATTGAAAATGACTTAGTGAAACCTAATGTATGTACATGGTACTAAAAATCACCATGAAGCAATATTTTCTGCACATCCAAAAGCAACGGAAAAATTGTCAAGGTTATTAGCATCTAAATTGTGAGTAAATGAAGTCATCATGATGTTACTTACTCAACCCTATTGTTCTCTTAGGGTTTAAACCAAAATTTCTCTGTGATAATGAATTTAATATGTAGATTTTCTGGCAGAAATTAGCTAGTCATTTAACTAATATTAATCTTCATATAGAAATATAATCAGTTTCCAATTTTCACCAATTTTCATCCAAGTGGGCTGCACAATTTCAGGGTTCTCATTAAGTACCAGCAAACCAGCTAAAAACTGGCTACTTTGAATTTTATCTTATTTTGAGCTGCCTACTTTTTGGTGAAATGAACCACCTATTTTTACATCCTAGCCATCTTCTCTAAAACTTAATGAGAGTCCCGACAATTGAAGGGTTCCCCGTGAAAATGGCCTAATTAATTTTTTGATGGATGTTCAGATATTGATTTTTTAGCATATAGTAAAGTTAGGTGATATTATTTTAGTCCACTGGAAAAAAATCATCAAAAAAGTCACTTAAGCCATTTTCACAGAGAACCCTTCAAGTGGTAAAAATGTGATGTTATTGGGTAAAGACAAGTTTTTAATAGCTGACACTCACTGCCACTCAACATCAAAAAGATGAGTCACTGGCCTCACGTATCATATATTTTATAATTATTACACTTATAACACTACACACACTAATTGGCTGACTACCATGTGTATATGGCTCACACCAAAATATCTTATAAATGCAACATAAGGTAGTATGCCTCTGTATTATGATATTATAAACACTTTGGAATTTCTAGAGTACTTGAAAGGCAAAAGAAACACCTGCTTACACTTTAATTGTGTTCCCAAACTTGCTTTTCTTGTGCTCTACATCTCCCTTAGTGTTTACTGTATATCATGCGTGTGCATGTGCATTTTATATTGTTTAATTATAAAATATTTGAGATATAACGCGCGCGCTGATTGGCTAGCTACCATGTTTATATCAGAGGACAGAGACATGGCTTGCTCAAAAAATGTCGAAAATATTTTATAAAAGCAATATAAAACAATCTCTTATGTCTCTGTACTGTGATATAAACACTCTGGAAGATGTAGAGCACTCGAAAAGCAAGAGAAACACTTGGCTACACCTCATGTTCCTAAGCTTGCTTTTCTCTTGCTCTACATCTTCCATCGTGTTTATATCACAGTACAGAGACATGCGCATGCCTTTTATATTCCTTAAATATAGGAAATGCATGTACAGTTGTTGCATGTATGCAATAACTTCTAATGATTACTGAAAGGCCTTGTGGGATAGGTTCAATAAAGTATGCATGTACAGTACAATTTCCTCATACATGCAATGTAGAGTACAAACACTATAGACAAGCAAAAATGTTTGAAGCAGCACCCTCCTGACTTTAACCCCCCTCCCCGATAACAAACAAAATGATATGCTAATATGGGAATTTATAAGAAGTTCAAAATAATATATAATGTATAGCCACAATTGCGAATCACTCAATAAAATATGATCAGGACTTTTCGTTATAAATGGCAAACTAAAAGACCAACATTCTCTGCTCTAGCTGTGTGTAAGACATACAAAGAGTAGTGAAAAGAAACAAAGAAACGTCAAAATCTCCTCGTGTACCAAATACCTTTGCAATCCGAAATTGACACTATCGTGCATGACATAGAACAGAAATGTTTGAACAAACTTACTACATCTATGGCGATCTGGTTCTTGAATTCCTCTACAGTAGCCTATAAATAAGAACATAACACATTATTATACCCTCTGTTGGACGTCTTTAGGCTTTTCTCAAAAGCAAGATCATTTCTATTCCATCAATAAATGCGATGACTAAGGATTTTGCCCTCGCTGAAACCTACTTCGTCGGAGACGGTAAAAACTCGTGTTTCCGAGTCCAGCGTTTTGACTGTGACTTGCATTGTATTAAATATACAATTTCCTAGCTATCTATACTAAAGAATACAGTATTAAATTGATAATATAGGTAAATTTAGGGAGAAAAAGACGAAGTTATTTCAGAATTTGAAATTGATGCAAAAATTACGAAAACCTTTGACGGCAGGGCGGAAGTCTGGGGATGACTATGGAGCCTAGTCCTTTTCGTTTGATATAAGTTGATTAGGCCTGGAAAGTGATAAACATGGCGGATCAAGAAAACTAAAATTGCTTAAAGATATTATTTATTTCCTTTTCTGTAATTTGTAGCTAATAATGATTTATCGGTAAAGCAACGCGTCATGAGTTGTACAGTCAGTATATTTAAAGACTCAAGGCTTGATCAGTTCCATAGGTGGCAAGATCTTCCAGATAGTCTGTTTCTACACGTCTTCGCATTTCTCCCTCCAAAAGAAGTTCTCGCTGCAAGTAGAGTCTGCAAAAAGTGGTACAGAAATGCTAAAGACGAGCTGTTATGGAAAGGGCTCTTTATGGAGTACTTCATTGGTACCAGTCAATTAAATAGAAGCACTCAGCTGTCCTCCCCTTTGTCCGGTTCATGGATTTTGGAATTTCAGCGTTTGTACTCCGAAACGCCTGTAGTTGAGAGTCAGGTACTAGACGAACATCAAGACGAAGTACTACACGTTGCATTTTCACATAATGGAAGACTTTTTGCCTCAAGTTCCAAGGACTGTCAGGCAATTGTCTGGGATATTTCAAGTGGAGAAGCTTGCGTAAAACTCAAGTTTAATTGTCGCGAACATCGGTGGGAGTATGTTCAATTTTGTGAGTTTTCCAAAGATGACTCTTTGCTTTTAATATCGGGAATAAATGAAAGGCGAAGAGTGAACTTTATGGGTAAGTTCTAGAGACTTGTGTGTTCTGTTTGTTTTATTTTTGTTTTTCGTCCCGGACGAATGATGAATGTCTGATGACATGTCTGATGACTCGTTGACTCGTCTATCAGTCGCGCAAATAAAGTTGGAAAAGTTTCTGGCTTGTCAAGGGAGCTATGCATAATTGTTCTGGTAATTCTGATAGTATATGATGGTGATTTAGATTAAAGAATACGATGCTGATGATGATGACCATGATGATAGAGGGAGAGAGCGGAAAGAGAGACAAACACAAATTATCATGACACTCGTCAAAACAATAATCTCATTCAAACAGATGTATTAGCCCCTCAGGGGATAATAGTTTCATAGACTTAATTAGAAATTTCTATCCTTACTCCACAGGTGAAATCATTATCTGTTCAATTGAAGGAGACGAGGATGAACATATAGTCCAGAATGTAATAAGTGAACCTTATGATGTCTTCGGTGCTTGGCTGACAGAAACGCACTACATTAGCGGATCATTTGAGTTTCGTGTCCCGTTTTACGACTCTTCGATCTCAGAACTCTGGGCCAATTCTGTATATGGGACCACACCCCTGAGACTTTGCCGCGTGATGAACGAAAACGGTAGTTCTGTTCGTAACGTTCTAGTTGGAAAACCAGCGTTTTTAAAAGACGACGAGTTATATCTAATTTTTACGCATGGGATTGTAACTTACATTCCACATCAAATCGTAATCAAGAAAATCACGCTACGGCAGTCTGCCTTGAAGGAACTCGAAGTCCTTCCAGACAACGATAAAACTAACGTAAAACAAAACACTAGAGAAAACGATTCCGATGCTGAGGAAGACGAGAATGACTTTACAAAGCTTGATCATGTGATAGAAACCCACGCCCATATAATCGGGGTGGGGCTATCCCCCGATGACAGCATGTTGTACGTCAATTGTCGTCCATGGGTGAATAAGGGAAAAGATGAAGTTAAGAATGCACGAACAGTGAACGGACATGATCTTGAAATATCTGACAGCATTCACACAAGGGTGTATAGTTTATCGACAATGAAATTTGTGAAAGAACATGTTGGACATAAAGCATTTACTCCCAATGATAAATGCTTTTTTATCTTCTTAGATGTTGCGGATCTCCTTGTCGCCAGGTAAGGAATGTGTATTGCGTGACGTACTTGAGAGTCACGCAACGCGCCACTGGTACTTAAATGGCTAGTTTATTTTTTGGATACGCTCTGGCATGAAGATATGGCCTGAACTGACACCTAAAGTCATACAGTAACTCTGTTATTTTCTTCATATGACCAATGCTCGCTGCTCTAAGCTAGTGGTTTTCGTTTTCGTAGATTCTTCGGTTCTCTTTTTTTTGAGGGGGGAAGGGGGTGCGGTGAAAAACATACTCTCCTTAGCATTTCTTTCCTGGCAACACTCGCAGCTGAGGAAAAAAGAGACTTTGGGACGCGTCACGGGATTTTCCACGTCGAGACGCGTTATTTTTTTTCCTGTACTGTCCCCTCTTTTGAACTTCACTTTCGATTGAAATGCACGGATGTTCCATATCGAGAGGACTGCATAACCGGGCGCGCTCTTTTAGAAAACTTTCGGCAGTTACTCGTGACATGTTTTTGCCTCTCATTTTATGACTCGGCTCAAATTCAGATAGCGCTGGTAGCGAATGCGTACTGTATTTATTTCAGTTACATGTATCGTCTACTATCTCATGAACGCCTCTCTACAAAACACACCCCCTCAAGTCTTAACAATAGCTAATAAACCGCGCCTCTAATAGACACGCTCCTCCAGTAAACACCCTATCGTCACCAATTGGGCCCTTTTACCCGGAAAAACTGGAAATTCCGGTTGGAAAAACAAATGCAGTTTGTCATTCAGATCGGTCTTCTGATTAAGCTATCCACTTTTCACGCTCCTTTCGGTTCTTCCGGTAGACGCATTTTCCCGGAAGTCAAGTTTCCCGCTCTTTTTTACCGTTAGCAAACAAATTTTCAACCGGATAGATTGGTTTAAATGGTAAGCACCACCGACTGTGCCGCCAAACTCTTTTCTTAGTAGTTTTTGTATGTTTAATGATTCAGTGGAGCTGAAGACGAATGTGCGCATGTTTGGGACCGTCACTTTGGATTTAAAGTCGCTACTCTAGAAGGTCACCAGAATGTTGTCAACTGCGTTGCTTTCAACCCACGTGATCCAGAGATCCTCGTGAGCGCTAGTGACGACCACACCCTACGAGTATGGAAATCGAGAAGAAAGGCTGCTCACTGAAACTACAAGAAACCATGGTAGAGATGTTTAAACTGATATATGATAGGTACAGTTTTCTGGTGGGCTGATAGCTTGTAAATAGAGCTGCTTAACATCGCGCGGTTGGTTTTATGGTACTACTAGTAAAGTTGCGTATGACTGTGAAAAAGTCCTTACAAGACCGTGTCTAGTAATTCAGATGCTGGTCTCCTCTTAGCCACTTTGCTTTTTTAATTTGGGCTTCCTGTGTAAGCGGATGAACGGCGCGGAAGGAGGGACCAGTATCTGGACTATGACATGCGTCATCGCTTTCATGTCTTTTCAATCAAAATGCTACTTCACAGTCGAACAAAACCTTTTAGAGTGATTTTCATCGGACTGTGAAATAGTTACTAAGCCAATACACACTAGCAATTCCATTGTTTCCTTTTGTTGAATTTTGACTGCTATATATACACTAATAGCCAGTTAGTATTTCACACTCCGATGAAAATCACTCTAAGATCGAGGTGCTAATTTCGGAGGGAGTAGAATTTGATTAGTGTACAATAGAACCCCCGTTTAATAAAGGCAGAGAGACAGACAAACAATTTTTGGACAGACAGACATAAGAGCTATAATACTGAATAGATTTTATTTTCTTCATGTTATTGTTATCCGCTCTCATTGTCCATGTTAATAGGGACCATTACTTATAAAAACCTAACCAGTAGTAGAGAAGAGTCCACCTGATTAGTTTATTAATTTTAAAATGTAGATCACTCACTCCTAGTGACAACAGACTCGAATTCCAGTCCTGGTGGTTGTCTACCCACTGAGGAGGGAGGGGGAGGGGGAGGTTTGGAACAAATGACCTCGCAACGGCTGAAAACCGAGCCTAGGGTGATTGCTGATTGAAACGCCTCATGAAATCTTTTTCAACGTTATGACACTGATGGTCTTCAATGAAGACCCAAGACAATGAATATATATTAAAATCTGTTTGATTTATGAGCGGTAATTAGTGTTGGAATATATGTACATATGGACTAGCTAATGTCATTGATTTCCCCCAAGAAATCAGCATGCAGTTTGTATTGCCTGTCGTATATAACAGTGGTTGGTTGAAAGGGCTGATAGGTTAAGTGCGCTTTAGATTTTGCTCAGTCGGTCGGTGAAAGAGATTTGGACGATCAGTCATGTCTAGTTTTCAAATAGGGTTTGGTCAGGTTCAGTCGCTAGAGGATTTGGTCGGCAATGAGGCTTAGTCAATCAAAGAGGAGTAATCGAAGATGCCGTTTTTGGTTTGGTCGATAAAAGAGGTGTCAGTGTGGGCTAGTGGTTGGAAAAGGGTTCGAGTCAAATAAGGTTTGGTCGATAAAAGAGGTCGTTTGGTTGGTCGGCAATGAGTCGATCAGAGTGTTACTATAATGTCGATAAAAAATGGATAGTAGTCGGACGTAACTACTAACGTCATCCCCGTAACGTCTTAGCAGTTACGTCCGACGTTACGTTTTACGAAACTGGACCCTGATGCTGTAAGTTTAATTATCGCGTACCTTTGCAATGGGGATTTTTAACCATACTGACTGATAGGTAGTCAAACGTGCATGCTGATGGCATACCTGTATTAGGTGCCCTGATAAGAAGGAATACGTAACTGCTTCATGCATTGAGATCTGTTAATGATAATCTAATATAAAAACTATTATCATGCTAAATGATTGTGAATGATTAATAAAGTTATCAACAACGTGCGTAATTGCCTCTCCATCTGACGTTTAGTTAAGCAGACATAACCGAAACTGTGCGCGATTTAAAAATGTTGAACTTGCAGTCAGGTTTCATATTCAATTATACTTTTGTCTCTGACTTTTGCGCGATTTACATAAAATGCGATTTCTAAAAGGCTACGTAAAAAGAATTCATTTGATTGTGATAAAAATCGAGAATAATAGAAAACAGAAAAGAGAGTTAAGTTTTGAATTTACGTACCCTGCTTTTCGGTCTAGTCGCATGAGCTACAATCCTTGCCGAAATTTGTTGGTATGCACGATGTGAAATTTATGGATTTTTTATACACAGTGTACAATTATACACTTTGCGGCCATATTATTGGACCCCCCTCCCCCTGTACAATGTTGCTGGTAGCTAAAAGGTCTGTCGGACTGATTGCTGAGTAGTAAGTGTCGGGATTTTCAACATGGTACAGAGGGCGTGGGGGAAGCTAATCTCATTACCATCCACTGCGCGCGCGAATCCCTCAAAAAATCGTCCCAACAATTCTGGTAATGATTCTCGTGTTCGACAAACTTATTTTTAACTCAAGGCCCGGTAATACGAGTAGCATAATCGTGCAACTTGTCGCGCAACATTGTTGCACTGTAAGTTGCAGAGCAAATGCTCGTATTACCACCCCGCGCGCAAAAAAAGTTTCTTTTTTTGCACGAAATATAGAATCACCGTCTATACTTTTTGCAACAAAAGAAATTTGTTGCGCGCGGGGTGGTAATATATACGAGCAATATTTGCTCTGCAACTTGCAACGCAACAATGTTGCGCGACAAGTTGCACGTACTTGTGTGCATGCATGCTCTATGTGCTGAATAGCTGGTATATATATTATGAAAATGGTACGTATATATTTGTGGTTCAACAATTATAATAAATACAATTATTAATGCAATTAATATTAAGCAATTTCACCAAGTGATGTGCCATTGTCTGTAGATCAACCAACACCGGCCCAGCACTACCAGGGTTTTGCACCAAAAAACATACTCGCCGCAGCAACCGCTCTCCTCGGTACCTAAACTTCCATATAACGCCGGTGTACCAATACCGCCGTAATAGCATCCTGTGGATTCTCCGAATCAATCCCAGGATTCTTGCGTGTAAAGGTTGCCAGTTTGTAGTAATAGATGTACTTTCACAAACTCCTTCAGCGTCAGTGAATGCTTCCTCGAGATCTTCAGTGGCTGCTGTTGTTGGAGATTCTGCAGTGCTGGAATTAAGAGGAATGTCTTTTGTTGTTGGTTCTGTAAAAGACGTCTTGTACTCAGTTGTAGGTATTCCTGGAAAACTACCATGGGTAGCAGAACCCTCAGGGGTGTTGGTAAAGGGCGTAGAATCTTCTGTTTTTGATCCTGCTTCTGGAGTAGTACCCGTTTGCTTCTCTGTAGGAGTTAACCATTGAGTACTAGTGCTGCCTGAGCTACCCTTAGTAGAAGAACCCCCAGGGGTACTGGTAAAAGATGAAGAATCTTTTGTTGTTGCTTCTGCTTCTGGAGTAAAAGTACTTTCCTCTTCTGTAGGAGTTAACCATTGAGTACTAGTGCTGCCTGAACTACCCTGAGTAGAAGAATCTTCAGGGGTACTGGTAAAGGATGAAGAATCTTCTGTTGTTGTTTCTGCTTTTGGAGTAAAAGTACTTTCCTCTTCTGTAGGAGTTAACACTGTAAAAGTGCTGCTTTTTCCGGCAATACTGTCAGTTGTAAAGATTCCTGGAACGCTCGCAAGAGACTCAGCCTTTGTCGGTATCTCCGATGCAGAGACGGAAACACTAGACGAACTCATGGTGTCATGCGAGGATGAAGATGTCTTAACAGATCCTTCTGGCGTAGAAATCGTTTGCTGTTCTGTAGGAATTAGCCCTCTAGTAGTGCCGCTTTCTGCGATACTGTCACTTGTGGGAGTTTCTGGAAAGCTCGTAGAAGACTCTTCGTTCGGCATCCCCGACGAGCTCTTGGTCTCAGCATGCGACGATGAAGACATCTCACTGGCTATAGTGGTGATGGAGTTGAACAAAGTATTTGTAACTTGCGCCTGCGTTTCAGAAGAAACCACAGTATTAGGCGTTCTCGTAGAAACAGTTTCCACTGATGGAGCGCTTGTCGTGGAAGGATGGTCTGAGGCAACAGTACCGTTGATGTTATTGCCGTCGATAGGCTGGACAGCTTTTTGCTTTCCTGCGGATCCCATCTTGTTGATGGTTTGGTTTTGGTCAGCCGTCTGACGTAGAGTTTCTGAAGCAAGATAAGCAACAACAAAAAGAAAATAGTGAGAAATACATAAGAAAGTAGTTGACACTAGCCCACCCATGAAGTATCTTGGGCTAGAATGAAAATAATTCCGTAAGCAATATCATGGATTCGATAAAGAGGGAACTAGAATCTGACTAGTTCGTATGGAATGGAATTTTACAGAAATAGATATAAACATATTAATTGGATCGGTTTATACAATACCTATATACACACATATATATATATATATAGCTAATTCAATTAACGTTGTCGCTGAAAAAAGCCTAAAGCCTAAACGCTTTGAGAGCGGAATCATGAAATTTTTTTTTCCCATGACATATTACAATAAGAACTCACTGTATGCTTGCAAATTCTACAACTTGGACACATCCCTTTTAAAATTTCTCAGATAGCCTACAGCGAAGTTTGTTAGTAAACAAAAGATAGTTGAAAGTTAAGGTTTTAGCCTTTAGGCTTTTTCAGCGACAACGTTAATTGAAATAGGTATATATAGCTATTTCAAAAAAGGTTGACAGGGCGAACGGCGATTGGTGATTGCACGACCGAAAGGAACTGTGGTCTCGTTATTAGACCGCCATCCGGCGTGGAGATATGACTCGCCTATCGACCACTTTGTCCGATAGGTCTTTACTGCATGGTACCGACACTGCTTGGGAATTTAATTAATGAAAATGAAACAAGTCTTGTTACTCAAAATTTCCTTTCGGTTGTGCAATCACCAATCGCCGATTGCCATTCGCCATTCGCCCCGGCAATCGTTTTTGAAATAGCTATATATAGGGACTGTCCTATTATCTACGTATGTTATACTGGCGATATATATATCTTTCTTACCAATTCCGCTTTCCTTGTTTTTGAGAAGAACAATCATCAATGTCAACAAACCGACCAATACTACAACCAGCACAAACTTGATAAGTTTGATTATCTTTTTCTTTCTCATTCCTTCGACTTTCACCCATTGAATACTATCGTTTCTTTGACCCAAGTATGCAACTAGACCCGTATCTTGCGCGACACTCGAAACGGGCGGGTCCTCTTTGGGTTTTAGTTGAGTAGTACTTGCTGTCTGAAATTGAAACTAAAAATACTTTAAAATATAGAAAATCGATTTTGAACGTGTTATTTTTTATCTTCAACGGCTCCCTAGACCTCCCTAGCCTTCTAGCCAATTAATATTTTGAAACACGTCGTGAAAAGACTATAATAGAAAAAGGCGCGCATGGAAATTGATGAGGTATTGTGGTAAGCGGGCAATGTACTGTGGTTTTGCTGACAAGGACATTGGTTAAATAATCTGATAGCGACAATAGTAATGTTTCACAAACTCACTTGATCTTCAATGAAGTTCTCTGGTACTTCTTTCTCATCGATATCCATTTTATCTTCCTTGACTTTGTCTTCTTTCAATTCGCCGTATTTCTCACTGCCCATCTTCTTTTCTCGCGGGGCATCTTCTTCGGTGTTCACGTGTTCTTCTTCGTCATCTTCCTCCGCCTCATCTTCAATCGAGCTCATCTTGGACTCCAGCTCATCCCTCTGTCTTCTTTCTCTCTTCTGAGATTCTTTGAGCTGTTGTCGAGCTTTTTTCTTTTCAAGAAGGGAGTCCACTTGTTGTTGTTTTGCAATTTCAAGGCATTCATCAATACGGCGAACGTCATCTTTGTATTTACGAAGATGCATTGAGCTCATTTTTGACTCCAGATCTTGTCTCTGTTTCTTTTCTTGCATTTGAGCTTCCTTGAATTGCTGTCTAGCTTTCTTCTTCTCAAGAAGTGACTCTTCTTGTTGTTGTTTAGCGATTTGAAGAGATTCATCGATGCGGCGAACATCGTCTTTGTATTCCTGAATGTGTTTTGATGCCTCGCGATAGACATCTTGAGTTCGAGCATCTCCAACAACCTGAGAGGATATATAGAAAAAGAAACTTGATAAAAGAAAGAAAACTTTTTCGCTAGAAATATATAAGTTAAGTAAGACAATATTGTTATAGGCGCACTGATTTTACTGCAAATTGCAATTTTTTATCCTTTTCAGGGCTTCTCGTTGTCTATAATTAATTATCAAATGTTTCAAAACTTTTTTCATTTAATTTAAGATTTTTTTCCTCGCAATTATTTAAAGTTCGTAAACAACGCAAGTTCCCAAGAACGATATTTTCTTTTTCTCGAGAATTGAATTATTGTTTCTTTTTTGTTTGTTTGTTTTTGCTGTTTTTAGTTTCTTCCTTTACTTCCTAGCCTTTCCTTCATTAATTTTTAAGGGAAAAAAAGAAAAAAGAAAAAGAAACACGCGTTTTACAAAATAACGTAATCTACAAATAGTTCAGTTTTGAAAACTGAAAATATTATCAAATATTGCGACAGAAAGTAATACAAACAAAGTATTCAAAGTAATACAAACAATTAAACCCCAATATTCCTTAGCAGTGATTTATAAACATAAAAGTATGCTTCTTCATCCAGCGATGCAAAAACTTACATTTCTTACAGGAGGTAAAGCAGACAAAGGTGACACTTTTGTAAAATCCGTCTTCGTAAGTTCATCATCAGTGAAATCTTCTTCGGTACACGAGCTCCGCTCCAACAAAGGTGACACTTTTGCAAAAGCCGTCTTCGTAAGACTATCGTCAGGAAAATCTCCTTCGGTACCCGAACTATGCTTCAACAAAGGTGACACTTTTGCAAAAGCCGTCTTCGTAAGTTTATCGTCGGGAACATCTCCTTCAGTACTCGAAATCGGCTCCACCATCGTAGTCCCCACATTTTTCACTAGATGTAAAGCAGACAGTGGTGACACTTTTGCAAAAACCCGCTTCGTATGTCCATCTTCAGGAACATCTCCTTCACTTCCCGAAATCGGCTCCACCGACGTTGTCCCTACAATTGGAGGTAGTGCTCGTCTTGCCAAATGAGTCCCGCCATTGCCTAAATCAAAGCTCGTGATTTCAGTGTGTGATGGTGAGGAACTTGGGTCTCTTGGTCTGTTTTGATCAAATTCGTCAAAGAAGCCATCACTATGATGTCTTGTCCAGTTGTTGAGTTGCTTTAACTTGGGATGTTGTTGCTGAAGAGTTGGTAAATTGTACATGGGCAATTTGTACTGTTTCTTTAGTTATTCTAAGGGTTTTGCTTTATCATTTTAGAGGTAACAATTTCATGGTGCAATAGTTATTCCAAGCGTAATTGAATTTTGTGAATTTTAGTTGGAGTTAAAGTGTCCCCTAGTTGGCTGTTGGTCGTCCAATGGTGTGACTTGTGGTTTTTATTCTTCCATTATCTCTTTTGTCATGAAATGATATTTTTACCAACAATTTCAGTGTACAATGGACCTTGTTACGTCATTACTAGGTAACCATAGTAACAAACACTATCTACAATGTACAACACTTCACAAATGAACCGGAGCTGCTTATCATTTTTACTCCTCGAAATTACAAACCATGATTAGTTAAAAACTAGCATGCAATCTTCCATAAAAATGTAAGTGAAATGTCCACTTTTATTAATAAAGTTCAAGAAAAGAAATGATGTGACAAGATTCTTAAAGGGGCTATGTCACGATTCTGAACGGGCCTTGCTACTGTTATTTATGTAGTTGTATAGCGCGCATTTTAGCATATGGAAATAATCAAATACGATAGGGATGCACTACTAGCTAGAGCATGAAAATTTACCGGACCCTTAATTAACATATAGTTCGTTCATTGTCCGTTTAGTCTCAGTGTTACAGCCAAAATCGTTGCATCGCGACCAGCAAATTACAAACTGATTGTTTTGATTTTGGGTTTTTCTGAGACGTCAATCATTTTGGGGGCGGAGTTTCTTTCAAATCAACCAATCACTGAACGAGTTCGTGAAAGCTTCGCCCCCAAGCATGATGGACGGATCAGAAAAGACCAAAATCTTACCGACGTTGGAGGTCGCGATGCAACGATTTTCGCTGTAAATAAGTGACGTCAGTTAAATAAGATAAGTTATTCACTATTTTAGCTAAAGTCACCTACATTTGAAATCACATGAAAGCAGTTCGTCGGATTTGGGGGGAGGGAAGGGGGAGGTGGGGAAAAGTGGATGTTAATGTAAATGACTTCTTTATGCCTTCTTTCTCTTGTAAGTGTGTTCATTCACTGATTAATTGAACCCCCTGGTTAACTCGACCGTTAGTTTGACGGGCTTTCACTATTTGACGCGGCGACCTAAATAGTTAACTAAATCTACTGAACATATCGAACTATTTAACAGTGAGACTATAAACGGACTGTAATGATGAGGTGTCAGAATGACATGAACAGTTAACTATCCCTTAAGTAAAGTAAAGTAAGTAAAGTAAACCGTATTTTACGTACGTCGATAACTCGTGACAGTAATTTGAGTAACTGATAAACTACTACTTGAAGCTTACTTGAGGTCGACGATGCGCTCATTTTACTCCCCTCTCTCCATCAGTGCTCCGTTTTAAGGGTATTTAAAGCTACACAGGAAAAGAAAGCACACACAAGGATGTGAGATCCGGGGATCGAACGTCTGGATCTGTTGCACCGAAGGCCGCGCACTACCCAACTGTGCCATTCCTTGCTCCTAAAAGCCCTGCTGTCGCTTTTATTTTTGTGAGGACGAATCTTGTAAAATGAAAATAGATAAAAATAAATAAAAATTATCACTATGAATGACCTCGTTGGGCTTCCTGTGTTCAAATGTAAAGGCGTCATGCATTTTCACTGGCAGGAAATAGTTGGTTTTAATTTGTAGAGTAGATTTCGTATGACTGTGAAAACAGCACCGCACGGTCACGGCACGGTTAAGGCAGGAATTTCAAATGTTTCTATAAACATTACGGCCGGCGCTGACTGTTCGTTCCACACTCGAAAACTGCTCTTAAAGGAAGTTTAATTGACTGGTATTAATGGCGACGCACTTTCTAAACATATCAACTATAACTATGTCATTCCTTTACTATAATACCACAAATAAGCAAATAATAATATACTAATTACAGAATTTACTTTGATCGCTTGAAACGTTAATTATACTGTTAATTATCTAATCTGGTAATGCGTCAATAGTAGGACAAACCGCTTCCTGCCTTGAACAAACAAATGCGCACGACGTGAAGGAAGTTCTAGCACGCAATGAAGTTATTCAAGGTTTGACTTCATGTGGAGATTTTAGGAAAAAGGAACTAATAGTTTGGAAAATCTGTAGGTAGTTATATCATGCAAACATGAGGATTTTGTGATTTGAGCTTATAATTGATGTATTAAATGCCTCAGATATGAGAAATTCATTCAAGTGTTTATTCAATTGTTGTATCTATCCGGCTATTAACTTCCTTATTTTGGCTCCTGTATTAAACAGCTACCATAAAATCGATAAAGTTTTCCATCTTCTACTTATTTGTTCACGCATTTGATGGATTCATATTCATTAATAAGAAAATGACAATCCATTCAGAATTCGATTTGTATCAGTTCACATGACTATTTCACTTTAAGATTCAATTCAAACACACAAACAAACGAACAAACAAAACAAACAAAATCAACACAGAGTGATCCATTCCATCCATCCATCCATCCATCCATCCATCCATCCATCCATCCATCCATCCATTCATCCATTCATCCATTCATCCATTCATCCATTCATCCATTCATCCATTCATCCATTCATCCATTCATCCATTCATCCATTCATCCATTCATCCATTCATCCATTCATCCATTCAATTCATCCATTCATCCATTCATCCATTCATCCATTCATCCATTCATCCATTCATCCATTCATCCATTCATCCATTCATCCATTCATCCATTCATCCATTCATCCATTCATCCATTCATCCATTCATCCATTCATCCATTCATCCATTCATCCATTCATCCATTCATCCATTCATCCATTCATCCATTCATCCATTCATCCATTCATCCATTCATCCATTCATCCATTCATCCATTCATCCATTCATCCATTCATCCATTCATCCATTCATCCATTCATCCATTCATCCATTCATCCATTCATCCATTCATCCATTCATCCATTCATCCATTCATTCATTCATTCATTCGTTTATTCATTCATTCACACGTATGATCACTCTTCCATTCTTGTTTTCATTCATTCATTCATTTGTTCCGTACTTAATTCGTCCATTCAGTTTACCACTCGTTCATACAGTATAACTACCTGATTGTGGCTTCATTACCCCCATTTCTTTCCCCGCCCCCAAGAAAACATTTTCCCCTCGTAACAATTTAGCTCAATTTCTGGTGTTTTATTTTTCCGATCTATAATGAAGCCATCTAATCTGTTGAGCGCATATAAGCTCTGCAAGACTAAAAGAAGAATAGAACCCATTGTTTACCGATCGGTGTCGGTTGTATACTGGCCTACTGTCGATCCGATTCATTAGTTTACCTGCTGCTAAGCGCCCACTAGCTTTAAATTTAATGCTATTTGATCGATCTTGAGTGGACTTAGTTTCAAGTTGACATGATTTCGTGCCTCGACGATTTTCCATTTTTCTGCACGTCATGTTTTCAATTTAACTTACGTGATACGTTTTTAATTGAGTTTAAATTGATTGCCAACGCGAACTAATACATTGTAGATATCAAAAGGCAACGAAGCCCACAGCTTTTTTAGAAAAAAATGGGAAGAGTTTATCGAAACAATTAAGAGTAATACTGATTTAAACAAGAAAGAAAGAAAGAGAGAAAGAAAGAAAGAGAGAAAGAATGAAAGAATGAAAGAAAGAGAGAGAGAGAGAGAAAGAAAGAAAGAAAGAAAGAAAGAAAGAAAGAAAGATAGAAAGAAAGAAAGAAAGAAAGAAAGAAAGAAAGAAAGAAAGAAAGAAAGAAAGAAAGAAAGAAAGAAAGAAAGAAAGAAAGAAAGAAAGAAAGAAAGAAAGAAAGAAAGAAAGAAAGAAAGAAAGAAAGAAAAATTGTTGAAAGAATGAGGAAAGTCATGTCTATTTCACGGGTTAAGAAATAACGAGTCAAGCAGAAGAATAATGGATTATGCATTGAGATTTTCATTCACAATTACGATAAAAAGAAGCAAATGGATGCTTTTAATAAAAGTTCTAATATTACCATCAGAAAACAGAAAAACAAAACAAAAGAGAAAGCACGAAGGAAGGAAACGAAGAAAGAAATAAACAAGAGGATAGAAAGGAAAGGATCTAATAAATGAACCATTTTAATATTTAGGTCTTTTTAGACACCATTACCAAATTCGTATCTATTTCCAAAATCCATCATTTTTAATTGCTTATATGTGTGTGTAGTGTGTATATGGGCCTAGCTAGATGAAAATTGCTTATGAATTCTAGTTTACCCAATATAGTGTTGTTATTATTATTACACAATAAGATATTACTTTCTGCCATCCTTCTAACATCCCATGTAATTGACATGAACTAGCTCTAGAAACACGGAACATAACTCAGAGCATTTCCGGAAGCTGCAAATAAAATGCACTGAACGCAGTAATGGGACAACCGATTGAAATTTTTGAAAAAAATTAAATTAAATTTTAAAAAAAATGCAGTTCCTACACAAGAATAGAGACCTTTGATAAATGTTGTTCTCAGAATTAATTAATCTGTCATTAACAACCAGATATCTTGTCGTGTGCTCATAAGATATGATTTATGTACTAGTTTAGAGCGTTGATAATTACGCTGTCCTCACCAGCTAGACATTTGGCTAATACGTCTAAGAGTTGCTCAAGTTTTAATGATATTTTTCCAAGCATTCTTAAATTTATTACCGGTCTAGCTGATGCCACCAAAATATTAAACACGCGGTTGTGCAAAATGAGTTTATTCTACAGTCTGGTGATTATATGAAGAGCTATAACAGGAAAAAAATTAAAATTGTGGTTAATATCGATCTGGAACATTCTTTCTTCAAAATAAAGACATGAAAAGAAATGAATTGTGCATTGATAGCAATATACAATACTTGCCTGCTGAGCGATATATCATTGATATTAATAAAAAAAACTCTAGATTCACCTGCATCAATTATTTTGTTAATAAAAGACTTGAATATTATAGTAGGCGTGGGTGTATAGTAAAGGATGAAAAAATTGAAGCACGGTTTGGCCTATGTTTCGAGGTTTTTGATTCTTTCTTTCTTTCCTCCCTTCTTTCTTTCTTTCTTTCTTTCTTTCTTTCTTTCTTTCTTTCTTTCTTTCTTTCTTTCTTTCTTTCTTTCTTTCTTTCTTTCTTTCTTTCTTTCTTTCTTTCTTTCTTATTTTCTTTCTTTCTTTCTTTCTTTCTTCCTTCCTTCCTTCCTTTCTCTCTCTCTCTCTCTCTCTCTCTCTCTCTCTCTCTCTCTCTCTCTCTTGCTTTGATTCACGGCTTCCATGAAAAGCAATTTTTAAAGTTGATGGAACTACCGTGGCTAAATAAAGGTCATTCATTCATTCATTTATTCATCCATTCATTCATTCATTCATTCTCTTTCTTTCTCTTAGTTTCCTTCCTGTTATTTCCTTTTTAATTAAATTTGCTTTTGCCCAAAGCGCACGTACTATTTTAACTTGGTCTACAAGTTACTCTTTTAATGGCCATCTTAGAATATATGGCCAAAAGGCAAAATAGGAGCAGCCAGTTCAACCATATATATACCCGTGTACACCTGGCGGTTTTCCACTGCAGTAATGTAATATATATGATTCTATAATTGCACTTCGAGTTCAACCACAAACTCGGCCGCTGCTGAATGAAGAACAGGCTGCTAAAACGGCAACTAAGTTAAAATCGAGCAGTGACAATCAAATTGTTTAACACTTAACGTTACTCAGACCAACCTGCAACAACCAATTACAGGGCTAGATTCTTTGACATGGATTTTGAAAAATCTATTACTCTAGTGAAAGCACTTAGTGCAATTAATTTGACCATCTAGACAAATTGACGAGTGTCTCTAGCCGTGGGGGACTACTTGAGAGTTAACTGTGGTATATTATATTTCTAAAATGAGAAAGTATAAAAAGAAAGCATATTCGCAAAACGCGAATATAATGATGAAATTATATATTGTATTAAGGATTGCTAGCTGTTTTTAGCCTCAGTTTAGATCAATTTTATAGTAAATGGTATTCTAATTCTAGACGGAGAAGTTTGAATAGATAAGCACAAATATTAGACCTCCTCCCGAGGGTAATAAGAACGTTGTGCGCATGCTCATTATTTATTACGTTTACAGTCAACTCTGCTGCAAGAAAAGTGCTCGTTTATGGGAAAAATTTCAAAACAAACGCCTATGATAGATTAGGTTATTATACACTACACGAAATAGCAGATTTACGCTTGTGTAATTGTGTTGTAAAGCTGTCGTAAAGCTCAGGTTTAAGCATGTGTAAGCTTCTTTAATTTACTCATACATAAAGATGGTTTTTATGGTAGCTTTACACAATAGGAGAATAATGTTTTGCTCAAATCATGCAAATATAAAATCTTTTCTTTTCATTCAAAATACTTTATTAGCTTTTTGAGAACATTACTTGGACACTACGAAATAGATAAGACAAGAGTAGGATCAGGTGATATTGTCCTTTTTTATCCAAATTAAACGATTATATCGTTCTTCTTAGCTTTAAAAGGCCGTCAGAACCATCGGAACTAACATCTGAGCCATTAGAAATTTTTTTGACAATCCCTCTGAGTAGTTGCTTACGTTTGTACCGGAGAAAAAAAAACAATATGCCAAAGTTCTAGCCCAAAAGTGTTCACGGTCGCGCTTAAGAATTTCCATCAGAGATCGCTTACGAGAGAGCTTTTTGTACAATAAATAACTATGGAGCAAACTGACGGTAATTTACAAAGTGGTCGCTTACAAGAGGTGGTAGCTAGAAGAGATGGTCGCTTACGAGAGAGCTTTTTGTACAATAAATGACAAAACGGTTAATATTTACAAAGCAGTCATTTACGGGATGTGTTCGCTAGGAAAGCATTGACTGTATTTTATAAGCTAGTATACGTTTTAAGAATACAATATACAGCATGATTTATATTACATATCCCATGCATCAGGATTTGCATTTACAAATGAAATAATGATAAATAATATATGATGATAACTAACAATTATTACAAACAATGGAATATTTTCTTGTCAGTTTCCTTGTGTCGGACCTTTTGCAAAAAAGGCAACGCACTAAAAGGGATAAAACTGCTTGGAATTTGTCACGCTTACACCAATTCGCTGCGTTGAGTCACTACATATGTATACAAGCGCTGATCAGAGCCAGGCAAACCAGAAAGACTTCCTGTTTATCGAGATATTGTTGTCAGTAGGAGTTCCTGACTCATTCACTTTCCTTTCTTGGGGATTCTTTACCAATTAAATATCTCTTGTACCTCAAGCTTGCCTTAAATTTGTACCTGAAGATTAGGGCATCCCCTACATAACACTGAACTATATATGCTTAATTGAATACTCTGTTCAATCCTCGCATTTCTACTGCAAAGATTAAGCGAAACCTTACGTTGGTCTGAATTCAGGTTATAGTGAAAGAGGGTGTGTCACAGAAAACATAAAGGCAACAAAACTACAATGCTGAAACTAGCAAGATAACTCAATATGAAAAAGATGTACAGGTCAAGAACTTAAATTTAATAATAATGACTATATAATAATACATAATAGAACAAAACCTTCTTGCAATTGGTTCTTCGTTTCGCAGCAACACTAGTTGGATTATTGTAAACTTTAATGTTTAGTTAAAAACACCGCCGACACACTGAATATTAGTGAGGTTTTAAACCCAAAGCAAAATAGTCATCAGTCATTGTTTTGGAGACCACAAAGGTTGACGATGCTAAAATAAAAATCAAGGCTTTTATATCACCGATTCAAATGTACTTAAAACTCGCCGCTTCTTCCCCAGCTGTGAATTTGATTACAGTAAGTCGACGTGTGCGCGTTGATTTTTCCCAAACTGTAATACTAAATTCAGTTAATTGTCAAAAAAAGAATAAATAAACTATTTACTTCCTTTTTCCTTCTTGTTTGAAGAAACATTCATTATAAGTAACATTTCATTGGCCTATTTTTGGCAAATTTGCTATCATTTCTACGACTATTTGACTGTACTGTGAATTGTAAAGATGTAGAATTTTGAGCTACAGTTTCCTTGGATATCCTCCACAAAGACGCCGCAAACTTATTAAAAATACTGTATTGAAACAACACTGAGAAGCTTATGTCAAATATATAAATCTAGTTTGCCTCAAATGTAATTATTGTCGTCAAAAGTTGGTAACATTATTGATTCTATTTTGCAAATGTGGCAGAAAAGTCACATAAATCGTCTGGGTCGTACGGAAACTATATCTTGGTAGTATGCAAAAACTACCCAATTTATAAATAATAATAATAATGTATTTGCTTGGTACGCATCTAAAAATCTCGATGCGTTTACAAAATTTAACTTGATTTCTAATTTGGAACAAGAACAGAGAGAGAGAATGTTATTTGTAAATAAAGAATCGCATTACTTATTTTGATATGTTTTTTCAGTACGTTTTGAAGTACCAGTCAACTAGTTTAATTTAGCACACTGAATTGCAACAGATTCGTTAGCATTCCCAGAAAGTTAAACATGAACTCGAGCTCGTTAGTCTGTGCCTATGAACATAATTATTCGCCAGCCCTTGAGGCAGTAAACTCGTAAAGCTTTCACCTGTTAGGTACGTATACATTGTTCAATTATTATCATTTCATTGAATGTTTGGCAAGATTTCGTAATATTCAGCATGAACAGAATTCAAATGCTAATAGAGCAAAGTTCGTCACATTGTGGGAAGCTCGTTAAGAGGAAAAAAATATTAAAATTCAAACAAGTTCTGCGTCTGTTTTAATTTGTTTATTTGGAATCTAGACTACTGCAATATACGCTATGTTTATTTTAATCTGCTTACAATTAAAATTTTGCTGAGATAGCTGCACATAGCCTTCACATCAGGGTAAACATCGCTGGAATCACATTCAGACATCTCGGCTACCTATCAGGCAACTATAGTATTTATTTCTAAGATACAAATCTTTTGTCAAAAAGTCGACAATTCAAAAAACATAATGTGCAAACAAATAGCTAATAAGTTTTCCTTTTACGATTTAATGATAGCGAATGCTAATCAGTTCTAGTCTACCGTGTTGAGCAATCTAATAAAATTGAATTTCGATCTATTTTAAGATTTTTGTTGCATGCATTTATTTTCCAATGACGTACTAGACTTTGTTGCCGAGACTTTTTGTCAGCAAAAGCGAGTGTTGAGTAAAGATTACTTAAAAGTGGCTTCTCTATTGACTAGTCTATTGACAGCTGACCACTTTTCCGTTTTTAATGCTTTACGTTTCGCGTGAAATCATTTACTAAGACTTGACATATGCTAATAAGAGTTCCTTGTAACCTTTCCAAGAACATACTAAAACCATCTGAATATTCTAATGCATCTTTGACTGAACCAAAATTACCGCAAGAATTTTCATTATCCTTCGGTGTGACTAACTAGACGGACAGTTCGTTGGCTCATAACGAATGCCTGTGGGTTACGTTGTAGATTTGCGACCTGTTCAAATGTATCTCATTGTTCACATTTCACATTTCTGATTCAACAAGTTCTTGAGTGGGCGAGATATTAACACGTTGGGTCTTACCACTTTTCTGAGAATCTTCGTGGCTGTTTGGGGGGCTGCATTTGAGCATGGGCCGTAGCACTTTGCGGAATTCCTTGCTTGAAATGTAATAAACTAATGGATCGACAGCCGAGTTAACAACCACGAATAGGCCGCAAAGGCTAGAATAGAGGTAGTAATACTTATTGTAATGGAAGTCGGGCACAAGGGCAACCACAGCACGGAAGACGTTGAACGGCAACATTGTAGTTGCGAAAACAAAGACCAAAGGGGTCAGGATTCGCTTTGCTTTTCTGTTTTGTTTCAGTCGTTGTTTTTCTTCCTCTTTGATCAGCTTGCTCTTTGCTTGCTCTTCTCCATGCATCCCCTTGTGAAAGATAGTACTCTGTCTGAGTTTATTGGATATCTTGGTGTAAGTAGCAATCACGATTCCAAGTGGAAGCAGATACCAGAATACGATCATTACAAGGACATATGCTTTAAGCATCAAATGGTCTGCAAATGCGGGCCATTTGGCGTAGCATTGACGGTGAACCCCATCATAAAACATAATGGGGTACATAGGTACTGCGACCACAAGAAACGATATTAGCCATATCAAAAGGATCTTCAACGTTACCCTTTTGAATGACTCAACTCGCTTTCCAAAGGCTCGTCTGCTTATGATGTTTTTGTATCTTTCGATGGCAATGATGGTAATGGACCAAATCGACGCGCCAAAGAAAATCTCGGTAGCTGGTCCAATGTAAAGGCAGACGAATCTTCCAAATGGATAACCAGTTCCATGTTCGTTGACCGCCGACAATGGAAAAACCACCAACAGAACACCCAAATCAGCGATGGCCAGATTGCGTAAATATAAATTCATCGTTGTTTTCAAGTTGGCGCGTTTAGTAATCACGATGCAAACGAGTAAGTTACCCACTACACCGACTAAGGCAATGGCTACTTGGATAGTCAGCTTGGAGACTTTTAGCCCCATAGGTTCTTCATAAAACTGAAAGCTGGAGTTACTCTCTGTTTTATTCCCCATAGTTGGAGCGAGTGAGTGTTTCCAATGAACTCTCTCTTCCAATAGACTCCTGATGCACACTGAGGTGTCTGGATATCCAAGCAGGTGTTTTGAACTATACCCCAAATTTCACACCTCCCACTATTTAAGTAATGTCGTCAAAGGTTCTTAGTTGAACAGATATGTTGATGAGCTGATTTAATTATCACATTAAATAGGAGCTGGCGAGCTAGAAAACGCAAACATTACGTGAGTGGGGAAATGACACCCAAGCAATACGCCAAGTTTAAATTTAGAATTACCATCTTGAAACTTAATTGTAATACGTCTCTGCTGACATCTTTTTGGGTAATTCATATTTTAAAACCGGATAATCTTTCATTATCTCTCATTGCTAACCTAATACGGGTTTGCATGCATATTTATAATAAAGTGGTTTTCTAAAGTCGCATTCCAAGATGTTCATCCATGCGAGACGATCATAAGCCATGATGTCGTCACTGACTATAGTTACTATTTCTAACTTGCTTTCAAATCATTTGGATTGTGATTCATCATTGTGAACTCAGGATGCAGCTCAGGTCAAGTCCATTAATTGAACTTTTGCCGTTCCTCTGTTTACTTGTCATTTTTCTTTCTCTTCCAATTACAAAGGAAATGCTCCCCCAGGCTGCCTCAAACTTGCTAATTCGTTTGTGGGCACTATTCTTTAGATATAGATTGTCCTAATCACGTTTTATTTTTCAGGTTTGAGCTTAAAATAGCTGGCTACTATTCTCTGAAAGCATTGTATCTGTGAAGAAATAACAGCAGGTTTTTTGAATGTGGGGGTTACGCTGGAGCGATTAAATACGATCCGTTAAACCGCCGAACACAAAATGATATAATCATCTATTTATCGACCCGATTACTCCAACCCAGTTTTATAATTAATATGATAAATCCTATTTCTTAGATCTCTTCTAGAAAATCGATCAGCACTCAGTCATATAAACTGTTGTGTTTTGTTTTCAGCTAGTTTTAGTTTTAACACTTCTTTGCACTTTGACATCAGACTTAAGATATTAATATTTAGGCTTGCGCGCGCACATGGAACGGTTGTTTGTATGTTGTTTTCATGCGGTTCTTTTTCACTTCCCTGAATATGGTTCGGTGACACGAAAGCTCAGGATATATACATTTGTAATTCCTAGAATACATTGAAGAACAAAATAATATCTTTAGTTTTAGTTTGTTTTGATATTGTTTTACTATTTTAATCCACTTCCTTTAGTAAACCTAAACTAACCTAACGATAAATGATACATAATTCCCACCATTAAGATCCGAACCTTATTATCCACTGCTTTAATAAACAAGCTTAAGCAAATTTCAAACCAATAATGACCAAATCGAACCACGACTGAAACATATATGCCGCGTCTCTAGCTCAGGATGTGCATGATGCTCAGGATACCGCCTGTAAACCATCTAATTATTTGCCTCTAAATCACGTATTGCCAACAGATAGATTTTTCTTTAATTTCGGTTCGAATTTTTCTTAAATTGGACACTTGAAATTGGGCAGTTGACCAAAAATAGAGATAAGTGCTCATAATATTGAATTTAGAGGCAACTATATAATCATTAATAAGTAACAGAACTCCATGCTTGTCGGCCAATTTGAAAAAATTGAATTCAAAAAATTCCTCGGTCTGCGGCCTCGTCTAATTTTGGTAGTCCTCGGAATTTTCTTCGTCCAATTTCTTTTTTTCAAATTGGACAGCATGGATTCCTATTACATATACAAAGCTATCTTCACTTTCTTATTCAATATTCCAGTTTCCATTTGTTAGAGTCCAATGAGCTTCTTAACAAAAGGCGCATTTATGCAGAGTTAGACTCCCTTTCAAGACTGCAGACCCATGAGATTAAAATCGATTTCTGTATTGTTCTTAGTCAAAATGTTTTATTTTCCTCGCTGGTATTTTCGAATAATCTACCTTGACTCGAGGCTAACCCTGCGCCAGTGTGTCGGTATAAACAAACTCGAAAAATTAAGATCTATTATATTAATTAAGAAAGTATCTGCGTCATTTTAATTAAAATTTTAAGATTTATAATTTCGATAAATTCATTTAGATTTTAAAATTTAATTGAGTAATCAATCAATTTCTTATTCAATTAATCAACGAAGTACCTGCGCCATCTGTATCCGTTTGTCTAACTGTTACTGTTACCATGGAAGCTCGCTTTGAAGACATCCGTTTGTAGGTGGTTCATTATCTTTCATTTGTGGAATCAAGCAGACGCTGTGACTGATGGTGCGTCAACTAGTCTCACTGTGCATGTGTATCCGTATACTTTACGAACGTTTGGATGGAAAGTTGACGGACGACTGATCAAGGTCTAAAGCCTGTGCGACCATGGGCGATAGGAGACGTCAAGGTTATATCTCATTTTTTCAAGTATTCAAAATAGATCATATCCAAATACACACATTTAAATGTTTATCAGGTGTTTGTCCTTTTTCTTAATCTTTCTTTTCTTCTCTCTGTGGATATCTATTTATTTTAGGTTCTGAATTCTAAAAAAACATCCCTCCAACTACTGCCTATATAAGACGTCGTGGCCACAGGAAGCCCAACTCGTTATTACGTCACAAAATTTCCATAAACCCCACTTAGGTGGGTTCTTACAAGGATTTTGAAGCATAAAATGAGAATAAAAAGACTGAGGAAATACAAACGTTTTTAGCTTATTTGTATTATGATTTATTTGATGTCAATTCTGAGATAAGAAATAATAATCTTGAACGCAAGTTTCATGTCTCCGGCCTATCGTTCATGGTGCGACGGTCGCCTAGATTGGAAAAGGCTGAGGTTCAAATTTTAACTTGCCTTTCGGCCCTGAACTCGATTTTCAATATCAATAATTGGAGCTCTTTGGAATATAAGGAGAGTGTGAAGTGTATTGCGGTTTTATTGGTTTGAGTAATTACTACCCACTGATTCCCGTTGGCGCGTTAATTTGGTTGAGTGGCGTAGACTTGAGAGCCTGATAATTAAAGTCCGTCTGCTCGCTCCTTGGGCTTCCTGTGGTGGTCGGACCTAACGATCCTTTCTGTGGTTACTGGCTTGTAAAGCCAGTAACGCACTATGTCATCGGGTATGCGTGCGTGCGGGTGCGTAATTCGGAAATCTCCGAAGTAGAGCCGAAGTATCAAGGGTCAAGCCGAAAGATTCTCGATATCGATAACGTAGTATTGACGAAGTCGTTCGGAATGAAATAGGAAACTTCCATAAAAACGTTCCGTATCTGAACCGTCACATTTATATTACCATAACTATAAGCTATTTCTGAAAGAGTTAGGAAAGAACGGCAGAAAAAGGCATTACAGCATAATTCTATTAAATGATAACAATAACTATCATGACAATAAGGAATGAAGTATTATATTTCCAGTTGACATCAGAGCAGCTTTTATTTTTATATTTGCCGTTTTTTGCAACGGCTGTGTAAAGTATTTCTAAACTGTCGTCCCACCAATTTAGCTACAAAATACTCGGGTTTTCTTCAATCCTGTACTGTTTTACCCGAGTCAGATTACCGAAAATAATCCGCTCACGGTTTGCCTTGGTAGCTAAATCTGTCATCACTGGCCCCCGTACCTGTCAAGATAATCCAATTTTTATCTCAGTTTATTAACATATACACACACGACTTTGTCCTAGTGCCCTTGGTCTATATCTATATTTGGATTTGAGGCCAGTAACCACATGGCCTCATAGAGGTCTATTTTTTTCTCACTTATCAACAAAGAATTCTTGTACACCATGCACGCATTGAAAATAGCGTTGCTGTATATCCTTCCAGTTTTTCCATAAAGTACGAGGGGATATGAAAATATAATGAGCGATTTTGGGGGCAAATAGATATCCAAGAAGTATAGTAAAATTTGCCAAGGGGGAGTGTGGTCTTTAATTTTTGCATAAATTATACCCAAATCCGTTTTGTAGATTTTAGTGAGACTTCTTTCAGAGGAAGGCAAACATCCAAGGTATATGTAGCATCGAGCATTTACTTAGCATTTGAGAGCCCAAATTCGACCCGAAGCTAAAACACATTTGACGTCATTATCACGTGACATTCCGTTCGATCTCACCAAAACACATTCAATATTGTGTTTCAGTCTATGTGTAACTGTGTTATGATGGATGTGAAATTGAAGTCAATCTGTTTAGGCATGAGAGTTTCAAAGTTGGAAGGTGTTCATGTAAAAATATTGGGTCGAGCCACCTTAAGATCGGTCATTGTTTTGAATATGGAGCAGACGGGTTGGTTAACCTGTGTTATTCGCCATATTGGAAAATTACCCAGAAGTCCCATTGTAATTGTGCAAGATAGAGTCTCGTAAGGTGAGCATCGAAGTGTAAAACAAATGTATGCGTTTCTTTGTCATTCTTTCTATGAACTCGGAGACAACATGAATGTTTTGCTTTTTTGTGTGTTTTTAATCTTCTTTCTTCACTGAATTTGCTGTTTGCTCGATCTATTTTCAGGTTCTTTTTCGGTATGCATATGTTACGACAGGTGCAATATTTGGTATCATGGACAGGGGCGTAGCGAGGTCTGAGGAAAAGAAGGGGCAATTTTTCCTTAAGTTTAACAATGTTCGATTGAGCTAGTGACACATTTGCATATTTCGACCCCTCGCTATATAACTCGTGGAATTGCAATCCACGAGTTAAAAATGGGTTTTAGGCCTTCTTTCGCTCAAATTCCATTTAATTATTTACATTCAGCTTGAAAGTTCCTAATTCGAAGTAAAAATACACGATAACCACTTTGTACAATTCAAAAGACTATTTTAAACAGGCATTGTATCTTCGTAGATCAATTCCTAACTGATAAAAATTTCAATGTTAATCCAAAACGAAAATTTGAATTGAAACTTGCACGAGGGGTTAGGTTTTGGCACTTTTAGCCATTATTACTCGATATTGAAATAATCTCCAATTACATAATTTAATAATTAATTGATTGCTAAATTAACTAATTAAAAACACATATTATAAAATTCAATTCATGCAATTAGGCTTGTTTTGTGGGCGTTCGTTAATAAAATTCGATTATTAGAAAAACGTATATTAACAAGTACAAGTAGAGCTTCCTCAGTAATATCCAGGTTGCCACCTGAAAAGTACATCAAGAATGTCAACAGTCCTCCGTAAAAGTAGTCTCCCTCGCAGCCGTGTTTAGCCTCGTCACGCAACGCTCCCTCGGAAGGGCTCCCTTAGACGAGGCTAAACATGGCTGCGAGGGAGACTACCGTAAAAGGTGGATGAATCATCTCACTTGACGAAAATATTCACGCTTCCAATTGACCCTCAGAGATATAAGTGAACCACAACTCAGCTGAGTCTGATGAGTAATCATCCACAGCCTCTCTGAAAACGGCGAGGGCCTCTTCACGATCACCAAGCATCAGGTAACAGTACCCAATCAATACGCAACTGTCAGCGTACGATAGCTTGATTATCGAAGCTTCACGTGCCTGGAACATCTCAGCCATCAATTCTCTGGCCTTGGAGATTTGTCCGCTTTTTACGTAACACGTAATAAGTAAGTACAAAGTGAAAGTTGTCACCCAGTACTCTATCTCCTGCCGCGCCTGAAATTCTTTTGTTAGGTACTCATCAGCTGTGTGAGCTGTAAAATTGTTGAACACGATATAGCTGCACCATGGTTCTCCCTTTTCCAGTGAATCCTTGATCGTCTTCAGGACTATAATGGCTTCCTCATAACGCCACTCGTCTCGTAAGAAGTTGGCGAGACAAAGTGCACTGCTAGCGTCATGGTGCACAGAAAAAGGAATCATCGAAAATCTCTCCTTTGCAAGGTCCAAGTACTTTACTTTCTTGGTTACGGCCTCATTAATCTTAGAGGCTTCGTGGTATAAGCGAGCGAGATTGGTTTGTATCATGAGCATGAAGCGTTGAGAGCAATTTGAGTGGGCGCCTTCACTGAAATATTCAACCAAAGCTTCCAAGAAATTGATGAGTTGGTTGACTTGGTCAACGTGACGATCCGTGGTTGTCGCTTCCATTGTAACGCCGTTCGGGATGACACCAAGTGATTCATAGTGAGCTGCTAATGGAACTAAATCCAGGAACTTTCCTTCAGCAGCATAGCAAAACCCAATTTCAAACATTGCAGCAATGAATGGGTCTTTGCTTTCCGCATCAGTGCTTGTATCCTTGGCAACCAATCGTAAGCCCTTTCGATACCGGTCACAGTCCCGCACAGCCATTTCTTCATTACGAGGTATATGATATGCCCCTAATGGCATGTAGATGTCGTGAAAGCGAAGCAAAAAATCAATGGGATTCTCTCGAACCTGTTCAAGTTTCTTTATCCACTGAATGACACGATCTTTTTCTACATGGTCAATCATATTGCACTCAGGAACGAAGTAGTTGGAAATCGACCCTTTTCTCAAACATCGAATGAGCTCATCAAGAAGGACAAGGAATCCTTGTCCCAGATTATTTGGAGCCCACAGTTCAGTTGGGGTTTTCTCACAGGTCCAAAACAGAACAGTCTTAAGAAAGTAACTTGGTAGGTCTTCCAGTACATTTGCTTCCACGTGGCAGATAGCTTTCATCGCCAGGTAGGCCAGCCTCTGTTCTTCCTTCAAACTGCGTGACAAATGAATTTCTGCTAAGGAAAACGACAAACGCCACTCGATATCCTTCTTTAGGCTAAAAGGGTGCGCCTTTGGAACCAGATGAATCCAGTCTTTTGTAACTTTCGTCACTACGTCAGATGGGGGCCACATATTGCGATGTCTAGTTTGCCACTCTTTAGCTTCATCTGGCCACGCTATTGCAATAGCTGGAATCCAATCGTGATCCACTGGTACTCTCAGTATAGGGTCTGTGTATTGCATTAGCAAAGCTGCTCTTTCATCTGGAGTGTCTATCATCGCAAAGTCATCCTGCTCAGCCATTAAATTACGGAACTTCTCCTTGATCTTCGTGGTTGAGTGGTAGACGACACCTGAAACTACATCTTCTGTTGAAGAGTCGCTACCTGGCTTAACTAGCCGACAGAAACAGGGCTTTAGCTCATTGTTGTCTTTCCAAGTCTCTATTGTCGCTCCAAGGGGTATTTCTAAGCAGATCATCTTATCTACATCGAAATTAAAGTTTATAACATTTGCCTTCTTCCTGTTCATCATGTTTGGGAGACATAATCCTTCGGCTGTGCTACCGCTCTGAAGAGCTTCACCCGGTTCTCCAGATGGTGAGTCGTTCACCAGAAAGAGAAGTTTTTGGTGGTCACCTCGTACATCTGGCAGTAAGTACTTAATAAGAAATGAAAGATGGTGCGAGGAAAGGTCTGAAATTGGTTCGCTTGCAGCCATATTTTTCCACCAAAGAAACCAGCTGAAATGAAAATGGAAAATGAAATAATGCAAATCACAAGTGAACGTCATCAGTTTAAGCAAAGCAGCAGGAAGTAATTGAGTACGTTTCGAAACCCCTAACAGTCAATATAGATTTGTCCTTATATGGCATTGTTCCTGACCAACTTTCAGTACTGCTTGCGTTCTCGAAGATATTAGAAAAGTCATTCTATAATCGTTTATCAAAATACTTAACGAAAAATGGCATTCTCTGTAATCAACAATTTGGATTTAGAAAAGGCCCTCAACGGCATTTGCACTAATCGAGTTGTATGAAAAGATTGCTTCAGCAATTGATGATAATGAAATTGCAGTGCATGGGAATGTTTTTAGACCTATACATCTAAAGCGTTTGAAGATACAGTGAATCACAACATATTATTTAAAAAGTTAGACCTTTTCATAATGTCTTAAAAACTATAAAGAAACTTAGCTAATAATCAAACTACTAAAACTGCATTGCATGTGGCTGCAAATAATTGACAAAATGTCTGAAGCTGCAGTCAGTAAGCTAGCTAAACGTTTCCACTCCTAAAACAGCCAGGGTTTCAGTTTCCGTACGTAGGTGCAGCAAAATACACATGTACAATAGAAACCACTTGGCGGTGATTTCATTGGTTAAAGCAGACCACGTGGTCCAAGCTACAAACCATTACGTCATCTAGAGTAATATATGTGGTCGTCGACGAGGCGATCGATCGCGCCATTTCTGCCGGGGGGGACTCCATTACAAAAGTATCGGGTATGCTCGTCGTATCTCTAAGAGGAAAAAATCAGCGATTTGGTATCTTGTAGGGTGTTAAGCTGAAGTTTAGAGTTTTAGCATTTCCTGGTCTCTCTAAGGCTACCAAAAGAGCCCATCGCTTATTATCTTATTCTCAAAGGGAAGAAATGGTGTCGACCGTTCAATTTTATGTTCATCATAATTTAATGTTCATTAGCTTGTTATCGCTGGTATCTCTTAGGGGTTAAAAATCGCCCAGCCACGCCCTTCTAAAAAGACTTCCAGTATCTTTTAGGGGTATTTATTAACATTTCCGATGAGCATATACCCGATCCTTTTACAATGGAGTCCCCCCCTGGCATTTCTGTTCTCTACCTATATACTGCATCGGATTTTAGACAATTTTTGAGGATATTTTGTGTGGTGAATCGCTCTCCTCTTGTTTTATTGACAACTACTCTGAAGATTGAAAGGTACAATAAAAATATCATGACAAAGAAATTAAACACTCGCCACATGATGGAACCCTTCGAAGACAAAGTAAAAGCATTCGCACAGGAAAGAAATAGCTTTAGGCTTGCAGGGCTTGTGCCATTATTGACTAGGAAGACTGATAAGTTTTTGTCTATACTTTCTTTTGCTTTATATTGTTAAAAAGGTTCTTTACATGTAATGGTCTAATCTTTGTCCAAATAGCAATATTTCTTAAGGGAGCGTCTGTATCGTTGTCCTGTGCTTGCTTCTAGTGATCAACACAGACATTAAACTATATACAAAATGATTGTGATGCATTTGAATAAATATTATCTGTAATTGTTAATGGTGATAATAAAGACTCGATTTCAATGATTAATGATTCTAGTTTAGCGCCTTCGCGGAAATAAAAGTATATGTAGTTAAGATTTCGTCCTTTTACAATTCATCTCGTCACGTAAGGCAACGGAAACTTAGTCTGTCATCACTATTTTCAAAAGTAATGGTAGTCACATGATATGCCGTGCTCCTCTACTATGGAACTCTCTTCCTGTATCTGTAAGAGACATAACTTCTTTGGACTCCTTGAAGACTAGTGTCAAGACATATTTATTTAAACTGGCCTACAATTTATAATTTTCTTTTTAATTTTTATACAGCGCCTAGAACTGACTTGTATAGGCGCTAGCTCTATACAAGCATTTATATTATTATTATTATTAAGATGACCCAACGTACAATAATATCCCACGTATACGCTCCATGGAAATTTTGAAAAACACCCTGAAAAATTTAAAATGGTTGATGAAAGTGATGATTGAGTATAATGAAATCAATATTGAAAAATTCGACTAAAGAATGAAAGAATGTTGAGCGATAATCCGCCCTGAGTTTAAACAATCACGGAGCTGCCATTCAACTGGGCTGCATGGGCTGCATGGGCTGCCTCGATGTCATGCTCCACTGGTAACATTCTTCGGACTGGTAATTCGACTTAACACTAACTTGAGCGTCTTGTTATTTGAAAAAATATTCACACACTAAAAAATCAGATCGAAAGAATCTAAAAAGGAATTTGATTTTGATTAAATGTTATTCAGATATAGACTAGGCGCAAAACTGAAAAACTCGATCCCAAAAAGTGCAGAAGGCATTTTAGGGTAGAAGCTGGTAACATAACTATTCTAAACTACGTAATTTTTCATGCTGAATCCGAATATGACAGTTACCAAGACGTATTCTGTAATCTTATAGGTGTTTTGTGAATAGACCATTTCACGGATACCGTAGCTCAACCTCAGCCTCGTCACAGTGTAATTATTCTTTAGAATATTATGTACATTCCACGGTAATGTAAGGAATTTACACATCAACGGACAATGAAAGCACATCAAAATTCCACGGGCTGTACTATATTTCAAAAGAATATATTGCACTGTGACGAGGCTGAGGTTGAGCTACGGTATCCGTGAAATGGTCTATTGCTACAGTCATTTCATACTAACGGCTTAATTTTTCATGTAATTCCAAAAAATCCCAAACTTAAAAATAATGACCATAGCTGGAAAAAGCACATCAAAATCAGTAAAACTGTGAAGTTTGAAGGATATAAGTTGAAACATCAAGGAGATACGAATTTTCAAAAATCACAATTTTGTATGAAAACACTTGTTGTTATGCAAGACATACCAACAAATTTCGATTTTTTAAACTGCATGTGCTGCGACTCTGAATCCGCTCAGTAACATTTGTAAAACAGTTACACTTAGCGTTACAGAAAAAGTGAACTGCGTGACACCCTAAAACCACAGATCCCATTGTTGTGAATGTTACAATTATCGTGCCTTAGTTTCTGTTCTCTTACTAACACTTGCTAGTGTTTTTTTTCTATTTTTTCCTTGATTGTCTAGCTGTCGTCAATGACAAAAAAAAAGATAATTAAGTCATAAACTCTGTCTCAAATAATCATTTTCTACAGTGCGAAGCCCAAAAAATAGCCAGAATGTATTTGCATACTTTCGACTGAGCAATCATCTAATAAAACATAAAAATCATCGGGAATTCTGTTACCTGGAGCAAACAAAATCGAATTTTTTTATTGACCAACCGGCAAAAAAAGTAATGATCAGATTTTAATGTTCCCTAGCATAAATTCCGAAAATAAAGAGTGGGTATCTATCTATCTATCTATCTATCTATCTATCTATCTATCTATCTATCTATCTATCTATCTATCTATCTATCTATCTATCTATCTATCTATCTATCTATCTATCTATCTATCTATCTATCTATCTATCTATCTATCTATCTATCTATCTATCTATCTATCTATCTATCTACTATCTTCTATCTATCTAATCTATCTATCTATCTATCTATCTATCTATCTATCTAGCTATCTATCTATCAATCTATCTATCTATCTATCTATCTATCTATCTATCTATCTATCTATCTATCTATCTATCTATCTATCTATCTATCTATCTATCTATCTATCTATCTATCTATCTATCTATCTATCTATCTATCTATCTATCTATCTATCTATCTATCTATCTATCTATCTATCTATCTATCTATCTATCTATCTATCTATCTATCTATCTATCTATCTATCTATCTATCTATCTATCTATCTATCTATCTATCTATCTATCTATCTATCTATCTATCTATCTATCTATCTATCTATCTATCTATCTATCTATCTATCTATCTATCTATCTATCTATCTATCTATCTATCTATCTATCTATCTATCTATCTATCTATCTATCTATCTATCTATCTATCTATCTATCTATCTATCTATCTATCTATCTATCTATCTATCTATCTATCTATCTATCTATCTATCTATCTATCTATCTATCTATCTATCTATCTATCTATCTATCTATCTATCTATCTATCTATCTATTCTATCTATCTATCTATCTATCTATCTATCTATCTATCTATCTATCTATCTATCTATCTATCTATCTATCTATCTATCTATCTATCTATCTATCTATCTATCTATCTATCTATCTATCTATCTATCTATCTATCTATCTATCTATCTATCTATCTATCTATCTATCTATCTATCTATCTATCTATCTATCTATCTATCTATCTATCTATCTATCTATCTATCTATCTATCTATCTATCTATCTATCTATCTATCTATCTATCTATCTATCTATCTATCTATCTATCTATCTATCTATCTATCTATCTATCTATCTATCTATCTATCTATCTATCTATCTATCTATCTATCTATCTATCTATCTATCTATCTATCTATCTATCTATCTATCTATCTATCTATCTATCTATCTATCTATCTATCTATCTATCTATCTATCTATCTATCTATCTATCTATCAATCTATCATCTATCTATCAATCAATCAATCTATCTATCAATCTATCAATCAATCAATCAATCAATCAATCAATCAATCAATCAATCAATCAATCAATCTATCAATCAATCAATCAATCAATCAATCAATCAATCAATCAATCAATCTATCAATCAATCAATCAATCTATCAATCAATCAATCAATCAATCAATCAATGCCCACTCGTAAAATTCAACTCATTAAGGCTTGTTTTGTGTGCGTTCGTTAATAAAATTCAATTATTAGAAAAACGTATATTAACAAGTATAAGTAGAGCTTCTTCAGTAATATCCAGGTGAGGTGCAACTTCAGCAGTACATCAGGAATGTCAACAGTTCTCCGTAAAAGGTGGACGATTCATCTCACTTGACGAAAATGTTCACGCTCACGATTGACTTTTTTTGGTTTGACCCTCCGAGATATAAGTGAGCCACAACTTAGCCGAGTCTGATGCGTAATCATCCACAGCCTCTCTGAAAACGGTGAGGGCCTCTTCACGATCACCGAGCATCAAGTAACAGTACCCAATCAATACGCAACTGTCAGCGTACGATAGCTTGATTATCGAAGCTTCACGTGCCTGGAACATCTCAGCCATCAATTCTCTGGCCTTGGAGATTTGTCCGCTTTTTACGTAACACGTAATAAGTAAGTACAAAGTGAAAGTTGTCACCCAGTACTCTATCTCCTGCCGCGCCTGAAATTCTTTTGTTAGGTACTCATCAGCTGTGTGAGCTGTAAAATTGTTGAAAATGATAAAGATGCACCATGGTTGTCCTTTTTCCAGTGAATCCTTGATCGTCTTTAGGACTATAATGGCTTCCTCATAACGCCCCTCGTCTCGTAAGAAGTTGGCGAGACATACTGCACTACTAGCGTCATGATGGACAGAAATGGGAATCATAGAAAACCTCTCCTTTGCAAGGTCCAAGTACTTTACTTTCTCGGTTACCGCCTCATTAATCTTGGAGGCTTCGTGGTATAAGCGAGCGAGATTGGTTTGTATCATGAGCATGAAGCGTTGAGAGCAATTTGATTGGGCGCCTTCACTGAAATATTCAACCAAAGCTTCCAAGAAATTGATGAGTTGGTTGACTTGGTCGACGTGACGATCCGTGGTTGTCGCTTCCAATGTAACGCCGTTCGGGATGACACGAAGTGATTTATAGTGAGCTGCTAATGGAACTAAATCAATGAACTTTCCTTCAGCGGCATAGCAAAACCCAATTTCAAACATTGCAGCAATGAGCGTGTCTTTGCTTCCCGCATCAGTGCTTGTATCCTTGGCAACCAATCGTAAGCCCTTTCGATACCGGTCACAGTCCCGCACAGCCATTTCTTCATTACGAGGTATTCGGAATGCCCCAGAACGCATGTAGATGTCGTGAAAGCGAAGCAAAAAATCAATGGGATTCTCTCGAAACTGTTCAAGTTTCTTTATCCACTGAATGACACGATCTTTTTCTACATGCTCAATCATATTGCACTCAGGAACAAAGTAGTTGGAAATCGACCCTTTTCTTAAACATCGAATGAGCTCATCAAGAAGAACAAGGAAACCTTGTCCCAGATTATTTGGAGCCCACAGTTCAGTTGGGGTTTTCTCACAGGTCCAAAACAGAACAGTCTTAAGAAAGTAACTTGGTAGGTCTTCCAGTACATTTGCTTCCACGTGGCAGATAGCTTTCATCGCCAGGTAGGCCAGCCTCTGTTCTTCCTTCAAACTGCGTGACAAATGAATTTCTGCTAAGGAAAACGACAAACGCCACTCGATATCCTTCTTTAGGCTAAAAGGGTGCGCCTTTGGAACCAGATGAATCCAGTCTTTTGTAACTTTCGTCACTACGTCAGATGGGGGCCACATATTGCGATGTCTAGTTTGCCACTCTTTAGCTTCATCTGGCCACGCTATTGCAATAGCTGGAATAACATCGAGATATATTGGCACACTTGAAGGGTCTATGTCTGCCAAGAGCAAAGCTGCTCTTTCATCTGGAGTGTCCAATATCACAAATTTATCCCGCTCAGCCATTAAATTACGGAACTTCTCCTTGATCTTCGTGGTTGAGTGGTAGACGACACCTGAAACTGCATCTTCTGTTGAAGAGTCGCTACCTTGCTTTACAAGCCGACAGAAACAGGGCTTTAGCTCATTGTTGTCTTTCCAAGTCTCTATTGTCGCTCCAAGGGGTATTTCTAAGCAGATCATCGTATCAACATCGTAATTAAAGTTTATAACATTTGCCTTCTTCCTGTTTATCATGTTTGGGAGGCACAACCCTTCGGCCGTGCTACCGCTCTGAAGAGTTTTACCCGGTTCTCCAGATGGGGAGTCGTTCATCGGAACGAGAAGTTTTTGTTCGTCACCTCGTACATCTGGCAGTAAGTACTTAATAAGAAATGAAAGATGGTGCGAGGAAAGGTCTGAAATTGGTTCGCTTGCAGCCATATTTTTCCACCAAAGAAACCTGCTGAAAAGAAAATGGAAAATGAAATAATGCAAATCACAAGTGAATGTCATTAACAGGAAGTAATTGAGTACGTTTCGAAACCCCTAACAGTCAATATAAATTTGTCCTTATATGGCATTGTTCCTGACCAACTTTCAGTACTGCTTGCGTTCTCGAAGATATTAGAAAAGTCATTCTATAATCGTTTATCAAAATACTTAACGAAAAATGGCATTCTCTGTAATCAACAATTTGGATTTAGAAAAGGCCCTCAACGGCATTTGCACTAATCGAGTTGTATGAAAAGATTGCTTCAGCAATTGATGATAATGAAATTGCAGTGCATGGGAATGTTTTTAGACCTATACATCTAAAGCGTTTGAAGATACAGTGAATCACAACATATTATTTAAAAAGTTAGACCTTTTCATAATGTCTTAAAAACTATAAAGAAACTTAGCTAATAATAAAACTACTAAAACTGCATTGTCAGTGGCTAGCTAGCTGCAAATAATTAACAAAATGTCTGAAGCTGTCAGTAAGCTGGCTAAACGTTTCGACTCCTAAAACAGCCGGGGTTTCAGTTTCCGTAGGTGCAGCAAAATACACATTTACAATAGAAACCACTTGGCGGTGATTGGTTAAAGCACACCACGTAGTCCAAGCTACAAACCATTACGTCATCTTGAGTAATATATGTGGTCGTCGACGAGGCGATCATATCGCGCCATTTCTGCCGGGGGGAGGGGACTCCATTACAAAAGTATCGGGTATGCTCGTCGCCGTAAATCAAGTCTCAAGTCTTAAGACACATTTTACCGGGCTTTTAGTATTCACGAATCTGTTTTAACGAGCACTGAAATTCTTTCTTATGTCCGCCGTCTTCGATGAACATTCTAAAATCACTCGTGTGTGTTTTTAGTCTTTTTGCTAGACTCCTAAGAATGCCGTATTTGCTGACACAGAATCTAAATAGCAGCCAACAACTGGCTCAAAAACACCTATCCATAACACGCAACTAGTTATGGGCAACCGGTCAGCATTAAAACGAACATCTTTGGAGATACCCGGCAAAACCTTTTCCTGTTTTTCAAAAACGACGGTTAATACATTGCAGTACAATATCCTTTATTTACATCAGCGGCCCTCCACCAGCTAGTTAT